>PVIA01005908.1:0-106637 GCA_004024845.1 Tonatia bakeri
CTGAAAGCAACCTAGGTGCCCATCAGTAAATGAGTGGATCAAAAACTGTGGTACATTTAACATAATGGAATTCTATGCAGCAGAAAGAAAGAAGGAACTCCAACCCTTCACGACAGCATGGATGGAACTGGAGAATGTTATGCTAAGTGCAGTAAGCCAGGTGGTGAGAGACAAAAATACCCTATGATCTCACCTATAAGTGGAACCTAGTCAACAAAACAATAAGCAAGCAAAATATAACCAAAGACATTCAAATAAAGAACAAACTGACAGTAACCAGGTGGGGGGAGGGCAATAATGGGGAAAAGAAGGGAAAGGGTCGACACAGAACATATATAAAGGACCCATGGACAAAGCCAAAGATGGGAGGTGGGGGTGGCTGAGGAGGGGGAAAGTGGTTGCAGGGAAATGGAGACAACTGTATTCAAACAACAATAAAAAAATATATATATATACACATACATATACATGTATATGTATATCTAATCTAACCCAGTACATTTGAAATCATTTCAACTTGTAATCAATATAAAAATCATTAATGAGATATTTACACCCTTTTTTTCTGACTAAGTCTTCAAAATCCATTATGTGTTGCACACTTACAGTCAATTTCTACTCAGACTAATCACATTTCATGTACTTGGGATACAGTTCCATATGTCACCTTAGTAATGCTGCATTACACTGTAATATCCTCAACATCTCAGTCTTGTAGACCCAACATTATGGGAATTACGATTTTCCCAACAACTTCTCTTTCTTTGGCTTTTAATTACTATTTTTTGAAATATCACTTAGAAAATTTATGGTAGGGTATATCAAGCCAGGGCACTAAACTTCTCATAGCGCAACTAAAAAATCTCAACCTCTGCACGTTAAGGAACAAAAAGGTTTAGATTTAGGAAATAAAGTGCTTTTCATAAAAAAGAGGTCAGTCTGAACTTCAAAGGACACTAACCAGGCAGATTCAAAGGCTAGGATGCGGATCTTTTTTCCCTTTGACTTGCTATCCAACAGAGTTGTCTCTGTTGCAAAATCTCTATAATCTGACTTAAGTTGTATTTATAAACACGTATTTCATCTTCTGTGTTTCTTTCCTCTTTTCACTGTGAGGCTGGTTCATTTCTGTGCTGAGTAAGTAGAAAAATATTGGGGACAAACTGGCTTTCCTGCAGCTGTTAGACACTTGTAAACTTCTGACATTGGTGAACTTTCAGATTAGACCTGAGAATCAGGAAAGTTTTGCTTTTATCTTTCTTTCTTTTAAACACACAACCACTGCAAAGATCTTATGTAGAAAAAAGAATGGATAGCTTGACTTAAAATTTCACATTGCTATCTATAACTACTGAGATTCATATGGTTTCCCAGTGTATAAGGTATACTTACCAATACAGATCATATACTAGACCAAAATGTATTTCAATATTTAAAGGATTCAAATCATAGAAAGAGTGTTTTGACCATAATAGAATTAAATTAGAATGTATTAACAGAGAAATCTCAGAAAGTTCTATAAAGATTTTAACTACATTAACCCAGCTCTCAATAACTCAAGGGTTCAAGAAGAAATGAAGAGAGTGACACAGTTATTTTGAAATGAATGAAAACGAAGATATATCTTATCAAAATTTGTTGGCTACTGCTAAGGTAGTACTTAGCAGAAATTTTACAGCATTGAATGTCTATATTAGCAAAGAACAAAGGTCTTGAATCAATCACCTCAGCCTCTACCTTAAAAAAATGAAAGAGGAGCCCTGGCTGGGTAGCTTAGCTGGTTGGAGCATTGTGCCATGCACCAAATGGCTGTGGGTTCGATCCCTGTTAGGGCGTGTACAGGAGGCAGCCAGCTGATGATTCTCTCACACTGAGATTTCCTTCTTTCTCTTCTCTCTCTCCCTGGCTCTCAATCAGCGAACATACCCAAGTGAGGATTTAAAAATTATTTCTTTAAATGGCAAAACAGTCAATTACACATGAAGTAACTAGAAGGAAATACTAGATAAATACTGGATCAGAATTCAATAATGGAGTACAAGAGCAATTGAGAAATCTATGAAACCAGTAACGGGCTTGTTGAGAAATTTGATAAAATAGACAAATCTCCGACCAGACCAACCGGGAAGAAAAAGAGTAGACAACAAACAACTGCTACGAAAAACGACGTCACTACAGGTTTCACAGCGACAAGGACAATAAGGAAATGTAATTAGGATATATTTGCTTATAAATTGAACAACTTTGATGAAATAAATTTCTTGTACGACACAAGCTACCAACACCACCCCCTTTTTTAAAAAGTGGATAACCTGAATAAAACTGTATCTATGAAATAACTGATCTTATAATTACAAACCCCCTCACAAGGAAAAATGCAGGGCTGCATAGCTTAATTGGTGAATTCTACCAAATATTTAAGGAAGAAATAATTCTAATTCTAGGCAAAGGCTACCAGAAAATTGAATAGGAAGATACACTTGCCAACTCATTTTATGAGGCCAGCAAAACCTGCTTCTAAACCAGACAAAGACATTAAGAGAAAACTATGGATTAATTCCCTTATTAACATAGAAAAATTCTAGACACAATTTTAGCAAATAAAGTTCAATAGTATATTTTAAAAGTTATGCATCATGACCAAGTAGAAGGGAGAGTTGGTTTCACACAAGAAAAATCTACATAATTCATCATGTTAAAAAACCAAGAAGAAAATATGACCATTTTAATAGACACAGAAAATTTGACATAATCCAATATCCACTCTTGCATCTAATTTATGTGTTAATTTGAGAATTAATATTTTATTATATAGGGCATTCCCATCTAATAACTGGGCCATTTTTCTATGTTTTGTTTCATGTTTTAATTTTTAGTTTTTATATTTGTGTTGAGAGAGACAGGAAGGGATGGAGAAAGGGAGGGAGAGAAATATCCATGTGAGAAACACTGATTGGCTGCCTTCCTTACAGGCTCCAGCTGGAGACCGAACCTGCAATCCAGGCACGTGCCCTGACCAGGAATTGAACCAGCAACCTTTCTTTTGATTTGCAGAATGACACCCAACCAACTGAGCCACATCAGCCAGGGCCTGTTTAATAAGCATAAACTCTCAGCATCCTAGCTGAGACCCTTCCTCAAAAAGATATTATCTATGAAAAACCTAAGTTCTCGTAAAGACGTGTATATAAATGTGGACACTGGCAAAGAAGGAGAACTATCTTTTGGAGGTACTGGTACTATTATATACATAGAAACTGAAGACAACTTAAAAGAAAACAAGTTTCTAAGAGTATTTGGTAAAATGGGTAGATATAAAATATACAAAATCAACAACTTTGAATCATTTTAGCAAAAAGTAACTAGAAATGAAAGAGGCAAAAACGCTCCATTCACAATAGCAATGTAAACTATAAAATACATTTACCAAAGCAAAAAACTTTCAAGAAGACAAACGTAACAAGCTGCCTGACCTTAGCTTGAGGCAATTCAGTTTCAGCATTAGACTGCGCTGCAGTGCTGTACGATGCTCAGTGGTTGCAGTCATATACAAGCATGCACTCTGCTTAAAGCAAGCAACGTGGACAGGAAATGCAGGTGGTTTGAGCGCTACTGACAGGAGCACACAGCCCATTAGTAGGCAACTGCAGTTATTTTAAAATAAAAGTATTAATTTTCTTCACTGTATGTGTATTTTTTTTTCAAATGGTTGTTCAGTTGTAAGGACATAAACACACATTGAGCTGCTGGCCCTACCTACTTACAGAGTGAGGCTGTTCGCTATTTATGTTGGCCCAGGAAGCATCAAGAAAAAATTTATGAGAACTAAGGACACTGAACTCAGAAACTTTAGGAACTTCTCAAACCTTTAGCTTAAGAAGTTAAAAATGATAAAATAAAATAAAAAACTAGGCCAAAGTAAATAGTATAAGGCAGAAATTAAACATAAAATGGAGATTTAAAGGTAAAGGGTTTGTAGAGTAATAAAACGGGCAAAACTGATATAAAAAATCTTCAAAAAGAAGAAATCATCAATAGACAAATTCGTAGGAAAAAATTCCCAAGTTCATGAAAAATGAAAAATCTGAATAATCTATAATTAGAAACGTGAACTACACTGCAAAGGAAATACTAGGTTAGGGCGGCTTTACTACTGAGTTCTCTCACAGAACACACTGCTTCATCTAACACTCACTCTTTCAGAGAAGGGGCACTGAGGAACACGTCTTCGTTTCTGGCCCTGGGTCTGCGACCTTGCTCTAACCCCAGTCACGGACAATGTGAGAAGTTCTGGGCTAATCTCAATCATGTGAACAATTCTTAACATACCAAGTTCAATAACCCATAGAAACAATTGATAATTGTAGAAAAAGCATTTCATAAAATTCAACACCTTTTAATAATAAAAATTCTTAACAAAATAGGAATGAAAGAGGGCTTTTTAAAAATCTTTATGTTTTATCGGGGGGTGGAGGTGGAAGAGGGTATAAGGGGGATAAATGGTAATGGGAGAAATACAATAAAAATAAACTATTAAAAAACTTGATGTTTTGATTACAGTTTGCATTCAACGCTTTTTTAGTGTTAGTTTCAGGCGTGTAACACAGCAGACAGACATTCACACAGGCTACAAAGTACGCATTCCCTCCGGTAATTCAAGTGCCCGCCTGGCACCCTGGGTAGTTATTCCAGTATTATTAACTATATTTGCTATGCTCTACCTCATAGCACATGCCTATTCTGTAACTACCAATTAGTAGGAAGAGGACTTTTTAACCCGATATAGGACAGCTATCAAAATATTTTAGCAAATAGAAAACTTAATAATTAAACTTTAAAAGAAGGGTATTACCACTTCTATTTAATGTTATGCTACACATCTTTGACAGGCAGTAAGAAAAAATACTTAGTTTGGAAAATAAGATAAAAAGTATTACCATTACTGGATGATAAGATTGTCAACATAAAGAACTGAAAAGAATATGTAGATAAGCTATTAGAATTAAGGAAGTTTGCAATATTAATGAATTTATTGTATTTGTGTATGTCAGAAAAAAGCAATTAGAATACATAATGTTTAAAGAATATCATTTACAATAACAACAACAGTAACAACAAAAAACCAGGATAACCAGGAGTAGATCTAACAAAAGCCATATCAGACCTGCATGGAGAAAACCATAGTGCTACAAGAGACATTACAGGCTTATATGCATTAAGAAATACATCATGTTTATGGATAGGAAGACTTGCAAAAATGTCACTTTCCCTCTAAATCAGTTTATGGATTCAACATAATTTTAATAAAAGTCCCAACAGAGTTTCTCATTGAATTCAATAAAGTAATTCTAAAATTATACAGAAAAGCAAAGGGAAAAGAATGGACAAGATATTTCTGAGGAGATACAGCATGGAACTTGCCTTGCAGACATTAAAACTTATTATAAAACTTTACAACTATGTGATGCTTTTGAGAAAACAGGCAAACAGATTAATAGAAGAGAAATCCTGAACAGACCCTCATAGTTACAGAACTGTGACACATGAAAAGGGAGCTGCAGCAAAAACAGGAGAAAGAATCAGCAGAATGTTAACATGAACAGTCCGTTAACTTTCCACTAAACGTCCCTCAGATAGGTATGGCAAACAGTGAAATTTGACAGAACTAGGTAAGATAATAATTTAAATTCCATTCACAAAAGCTCGTATTTTTTTTTTGTCCAGAATATTTGGAAATCATTGTTGGTCTTTTCTACACGTTTAGGCGGATGTAGCCGAGACAAGGACAATGCCAACTTGCTGACTACGAGGCGTGCTACTTAAGCATTTTCCTGACTTACACCAGAAGTTGTTTCAGGACATAAGCAATTTAGGGATGGAAAATCTGAAATTGGTTTTTTGATCTGACTGAGATTCAAAAGCATTAATAATTGGAAGAGGAGGAAATTAGCAGGGCACAGAGGATTGTTAGGGTAGTGAGAATGGTATCAGCATCTCATTATAGCTTTGTCCAAACCCAATAAAAGCATGACCCCAAGAATGAAACATAAAGTGAACTATGGAAGTTAGGTGATTATGATGTGTCATAATAGGTTTATCAACTGTAACAAATATACCACCCTGGTGGGGAATGCTAATTATAAGGGAGGTTACCCATGTGTGGGGGCAGAGGCTATATGGGAAATTTCTGTACCTTCCCTCAATTTTTGTTGTTAATCTGAAGTGGTTCTAAAAAACATCTTAATAAAAATGACTGAACCCCAAAATCATCAATAAATCTTCCCCAGTGATTAATGGGAAACTGGTAGTCCATGGCACTCGATGGCAAAACAATTACTTAAATTATTACCCAGAAACAACTACAATTAAGTGCATAGAGATAATCAAGTAATTGTTGCCATAAACACCGTAGTTCAAACAAGGGAAACAATGAGGGTGGTCTACTGTTTCAGAGGATACTAGAGAATTTGGAGAAAGATCAAACTAAGCTCAGGGCATTAAATTTTTATCACAAGGTTCAGGTAAGGTAGTTTCTGTGACTGCTCTAAAAGATAAATCAAGTAAGATCCAGTAGCTGCAGGGATGAGATGTTTAAATATCATAACAAAATCTAATCCTGTGAATGACCGATTACAATACAAATTTAGTTCACTATCTCACAGGGTCTCATGTCAGGTTAGGGTGTTGACTGGAAAGAAGAGGGTGGAGACTTTGTACTGTGCCATCTTAGCTAAGCTCAACCGTGCCATCCAGAGTCCCCTTCTCCGTGGTTCTGGGGTAGAGCTGTCAGAGATGGAAGGGGGAAGTGAAGCGGCACGCGGGCACGCGCCATCACTGACCTGCTGGCTTTTCTTGTCCGCCAGGCGTGGAGCTCCTCAGCTCCTGCGGAATTTCCTCTGTCAGCCTCTCTGATTTCTAAGCTACTGTGTTTGCAGCTCTGTAGTGAAGGGAATCAGCTTTTTTTAGAAACTTCACTGCAGCACCAGAGTTGAAGGTTTAAAAGCAGTGAGAGATATACAGGGTCTTCATTTTGTCCTAGATCTCCACCTCTTCAAAACCAGGAAAATATATGGACTAAATAATCTATAAACATCAACTAATTCCAAGTGCACACATATATCCTATATTTTAATTCATGTACTAGGCAAGGGTAAATTTGAACAGTGTACTTCATTACATAGGATTACAAATGATTCCTTAATATCCATACATGTTGCTAGGTATACGAGGGGGGACCCCCAAAAACTGGAATTACCTTCTAGAGCATGGGTGCCTTGTAGTACAGGCTATTCCCACTAGGAGAGTGTTCTAGGAACCCATCAGCTTCAGTGAACTTTTTCTGAATGCGTTTGCCCACTTCATGATGGGTGATTTATGAGCACACCCGTGTGGAGCGCAGGACCAATAAAATGGCACTGGTCCAGTCAAAATAGCATGAAGTATATAAAACAAAGTGGAGTTATTCATGTCAACCAAGATGGCTGCCAGTCAGCTGTGACACTCTGGTTCCAGAGGGAAACTACTCAAGTCACGCTAGACACACCAGGCAGGAGACACACCTAAGGTAGCTGCGCATGTGAGCAGAACAGCCGTGTCCGCAGAACTTCTCTTAGGGAAATTCCCCGCTTGCCATCAGGGACGTCAAGACACTTATCAAGATGCCCAAAAGGGTGGAGCACACCTGGCTCTGGAAATCCTTGAGACACTGAAAACTCCTTGCACACTGTGCTGTCCCCCCGACCTTCAGACTAAGACTCTGGGACTCGGGTTGGTTATCCCCCAATTCTCTCCTGTGATGTTATCACCAACAGTTTCTGAATGATTAGCATTGTTATTAGGTTAGTATAGATTCGGATTATATCTGCGTTAATAAAAGCTGAACCTGCATTAATAACGTCTGAGTGAAGAGCACAGTCACCTGCATAGGCTCCCTGTTACTTCTCAGTGCCGGTGTCACCTGCAGGACTGGGGGTTGAAGAGGCAGCTCGGCACTTTTGGTTCTAAGGCCCCGATCAGATCTGAGCGGGGACTGAAAGCTGGCTTACAGGAAAGACTATATTGGGAGCATGTGCTCGCAACAACCTGCCCACACCATGCTGAGTGTTCAGCAGCTTTTGACCAAAAAGGGCATGACTCCCATGTCCCATGCTCCCTGTTTACTCAATCTCACCCCAAGTGACTTATTATTTGTTTCCCTGGATGAAAAAAATCCTCAACGGGAAACATTTTGCCAATGTGGAAGAGGTGAAAGAAAAAACAGCAGAAGCACACTAAAAGTCATCAAAATCACTGACTTCAAAAAGTGTTTTGAACAGTGGGAAAAAAATGTCTCAATAGATGTATTGGATCAAATGGAGAGTACTTTGAAGGTGACTGAAGTGTAAACATGTAAGAATACAATGTTTTATAAATAAATTTCAGGGTGTTTTTTGGTTCACCTTTGTACACTGAACACATTTTAAAAAACTGCTGCATAGTACTCCATGGCGTATATCCACCGGATTTTACCTGGTTACCAGCCCTCAGCAACAAACACTGAGACTGCCCCAATCTCCCAGCGGAGAGGAACCAGGTGCAAGTCCTTTTATGATCTTGCTTGAGGTCTCTCTCTCTCTCATCTCAATCAGGACCATTGCTGGATCATAGCATCTGGCAACTTTCCTTCTATGTGCCATCTGCTTGCCCTCTAAAATGACTGGGTATATCTCTGCTCCATCGGTGCATGAGGATTCCTATATTGCCACATCCCTTTAATCTATTAATGTGGTGAATTACACTAAAAGAATTCCGGGATCAATTCCATTATATCATGTTTTACTTTTTTAATGTACTACTGGAACCAGTATTTTCTTTAGGAGTTCTACATTTACATTGATATGAAAAATGGGGGACTATTTTTTCTTTCCTTCTAATGTTTTTATTTGATTTTGGAATCAGATTTACACTAGACTAATAAAATAATATTGAAAACACAATACTAACTGACTAAAACATAATGAAATATATAACACACCATTTATATAAATTACAAATACATGTGAACAAAATAATACACATTTTTAAGTGCATCATCATAAAAATAATATATTAAACACATTAAAATTACTGGAGGAGATTGGGAGCATAATGGTGATATAAAAAATAAATAAATAAGCAAGCAAACAAACAAACAAGAAAGGAACCTTGCACGGGCCAAAGATGATTGATAACGTGTTATAAATCAAGGAGGACCAGAACTGCTCCTAGTGAGCAAGGATGAAAAAAACAAAAGGATTCCAAGATCATGGACTTCGGAGGTAAGAGGAAGTATGAGGGCATCTAGTCCGATCTCCCCAACAATGTACGCATCCCTTTTCAGCTTTCCTGAAAATGACCAAAGAGTATTTGAAGAAATACTCTTTACAATGGGGATTAAATATCTACAAAGCTGTCCAATTTGCTGTTGAAAGTTTTAAATGTTAACTCTAATCAACCCCTTTCCAGATTTACCAAATCAGAGATTCTGATGATGGAGTCCAGGAATGCACATTTAAAAAAGTTAAGAAAAGTTCTGAAAATGACTGCTCTAGATAACAGGACACCATTTAAAAAAAATCTAGCTACATAAAAACTTTACATATGCAACTTTAAAAAAAATACCAATGCTTAAGCTGTATCCCTGGTGCTTCTAATGCAGTGGGTGGGACACTTGCATTTTAAACATATTAGTGACGATACTGTCCACTGAAGCGGTATAATCCAGCTGTGTGTGAACTTCAAATTTTACTTTCGAGCAGAGGCCATGAATGATCAAACCAGCCATCCATATTCTCTCAGACATCCCCGTGCACAGAGACACGAGAGTGAACGGAGGCCGGCTCTGGCTGGGGTCAGATCAGAGCCCAGAAAGGGAAAAGCTACTGGCCTGTATCGGGGTGGAAACTGTTGAAGCAAGCAGCTACTTTGATTACATTCACTTATTCATTTACTCATTCGTCAAATTTTTATTGAGACTACCTGCCAGACATAATGGTAAGTCCACACAGGTAAGTCCACAGGCAACCGCACTGATGTGATGAGTGCTACTGCAGGGTCACGGCGGACAGGATGGGGGCAGGACAAGATACAGTGGAGGCACACAGAAACGGCTACAGATCCATAACTGATGGGAGAGGAGGGCTTCCAGGAGGAAGTGACAACTAAACTGACATGAAAGGGTAAGTAGGAGTTGCTAGGTGAAAGGGACAATCGAGGGACAGGAAATACAAAGAAACAGTGTTCTTAACTTAGGCAATAAGAAGATTGACAGCAGTGAAAAATGAAGCTGTAGAGGTAGGAAGGGGCCAAGATATGATTAGAATTTAATCTTAGGGCAAAGAGAAAGGATTTCAAGTTGGAAAGTGGCAAGATCCCACTTGAATTGTAGAAATATCCTTTTGGTAAAGCAAGGAAACAGAGGTAGTCGAGGGACAGGTTGGCATGGAGGGCAGGGAGACCAGTTAAGAAGCTGGTGCAGTAACAGAGGTACAAAATGTTGGTGACTTACACCAGGATAGTGGAGATTCAGTATAGAGAAAAGTAGATGGGGTTGAGAGGCATTAGGAAGTACAATCTGTAAGACTCAGTGGCTGATCAGACATGAGGATGAGGCTAAGAGAGAGAGACTAATTCATGTTTTTAGTTGTAAACAAATGGCAGGAAACTCAGAAGGAAGAGTTTGGGGATGGTGACTGGAAACGAGTATCAAAGATGATTATTTTAGTTTAGAGTATCTGAACAGCTTTGGGACATCCAAGTAAAGACTTACAGTAACTACAGAATATTCAGTTGTGGAAGATAGGAGGTAGATTTCGGCTTGAGATACTGATTTGCAAGGTGTAAGTAAAGATATAATGGGGATGAGTAAGATTGCCTAGGTAGAATCTTAGATTGGCAGATCTAAAGATGAAACTACAGATGCAAACGAACATACCTTTTGCACGATGGGGGAAAAGAAGCCCTACCAAAGCAGCTGAAAAAAAAAAGTAAAAACCAGGAGAAATCATATAATCAAAGGTAAAGGAAGTGGGTTTTACAAAGAAGTGTGGCCGTGGTCATCATCAAATGCAACCACGTGTCAAATGAGATAGGAACTGAAAACATTTCCACTAGATTTATCAATGAGTTCCCATCAAGGATCTTGGTTGAGTGATGGTAGCTGTTAGAATAGCTGACTTCTTAATGAATTTTCTCCTCAACGTAGTACTCAATGCTGTGGACAATCAAATTAGTTCCTTGACAAATAACCTAAAAAAGTAGACTCATTTCAGTAATTACTGCTCCCACAAAATTGTATAATCATTCATGTATTCAAATAATATCTGAATAGCTTCTATGTGCCAGGTGCTGTGCCGAATACCGAGTATACATGATGAACAATATGAACAAGGTCTGTCTTCACTCAGTTAAGGTGGAGGCTTTTCAGGAGCAATTGTTATTTTAAAAAACGAAAATAAAGATGCATGAATTTCCAGAATACAGGTCCTTGATCTAAACTTAAATTTAGTTATATAGAGGACCTACTGTCACAGTTTTTGAAGGACGCATCACCATTTAAAGCCACAGAGTAAACAAAACACAACACAAGCTAGATTTAGAATTCGCCTCTTCAATTTACAAGCTATGTGGTTTGGGAAAATTATTTAACTTCTTTGAGCCTACCTGCAAAGGTAGTAGTGATTGTGGCTGACCAATTTCAAGAGCCCCCAAAAGCTGAGGCTGTCTGAGGCAGTTAGAGTGATAAGGGTACCCAAGAAGGAAAAGGACAGGACAACTATGGATACTAACTAGATGGTTCTTTCACAAGGGAGAGTGGGGAATGGAAGCAGAGCTGGAGATCCTTGGTGAACCATGACTTTGCTCAATGGCCCCCTCTGCTTAGGACATCCTCCATAAAAAAAAAACTGAAGGATGACAAAATAAAAGGCATGTGTACACAGTGAAGCTTGTTGCCTGTGAGCTTCAACACAGCATGACCTAGTTGAGCCAGTCTGTTGAGGAACTCCTAATCTCAGGATTGTTAGTAAAAAAATTTTTTTTCCCTTTTTTTGGCTGGATGCATTTCTCAGAGAACTGTCTTCTGAAGTCTTGCCTTGATGGCAAGCTGCCAGAGTTCTGGGAGGTGAAGGGGAGGTCGACTGGTATTCTCAGTGTTTGGCATAAACTTAACCCCTTGCTTGTAACAAAACAGAATTTCCCTCAGCCAGACCCAGTGCCTCCCAGGCTAGTGATGTCCTCTCTCTCTTAAAAGTAAATATACAAACAAACCTCTAATCGGCTAGAGTAAAGGAGAGGCAGCTGGCAGTTTGCACAGAACTAGAAAAGGATCTGGGAGGGGAATCCAACTGTACCTTAAGGAGACTGTCAACCAATACTCTTTTTAATGTTTTAGCCCCACCACGAACTCCTGTTTTCAGAGATAACTTGATGTCTCCAATTACTGAGCATTTTGCAAATTAGGCTGCTTCAAGGGCCTTACAACTGTCACTCAGGTAAAGACTTTCTTGAATTCACTAAGTCACTCCTTCATCAGCTTTCTAGTTTCCAAAATGTTGTCTGCACTCCTCTTTTGCCTGTGGGTCTATGTACTTTTAAAAAATCCTTTAGTTTCAGCAGGGTTTTGGGTAATAGCTGAGGTTAAATATATATATTCAATCTTTTCACTTTAACCAGAAGCTACCCTATTTGCTTCTCTCATCTCTCTCCCATCACCTTTCTACACCACACATAATAGAAGTATTCTTCAATTTTCAAAAACACAGACCCTCTACATACTGCCCACCCCCCGGCCCCGGCAACTTCCTCTATCTGGATAGAATACTCTCCCTCCAAATCCTCGTCTGGCAAATGCCTTCTGTGACCATCTCATTTCCATTCCCACTTTAAATCAAGCAAACCTACAATAGCATATGGAGTAACTTTTCACACGTCTCTGTGAGTGCACATCCCACTATAAGCACTGGTTTACCTGTGAATTTTTCCTTCTAGACCGTAAACTCCTTAAGAACCAGGATAATACCTTAATCATCTCAGTATGTCCAGTACCTAGCACAGAGACTAAGTACCTGGTAAAAATCAGTACACGTTTGGGGGAAGAACAGAAAGAAGTAAAATATGTGCCCTCATTAAGCAAGATGAATTCTATTGATTAATATAATCTTAATGTGTTAGTCTGTTCTGGATTGCTGTAACAAAATACCACTGGGTGTTTTATAAACAGCAGAAAGTTATTTCTGACTGTTCTAGAGGTTGAAGTCCAAGATCAGGGTGCCAGCATGGTTGGGTGAAGACTTTCCTCGGGGCTATGGGCTTCTCAGTGCATCCTTACATGGTCAAAGGGACTAGGGAACTCAGTCGGCTCTCTTTCATAAGGACATTACCAGTATCTGTGAAGGTTCTGCCTTCAGGAGATAATCACCTCCCAAAAGTCCATCCTCCTAATACCATCACCTTGGGGGTCAGGTTTCTAACATATGAATCTGGGAGGGCATGTTCAGACCACAGCACTTAGCAAAAACCCCAAGTCTGCCACCTCATACCTACAAATTAGTCATCTGCAGTACTTGAATGTCCTTAAAAACTTCTAGATTAAATCAATCTGATGTTAAAATTTTGGGTTTCCAGAAGAGAAGCCTTTTCCCCCCTCATACTTTAAAACCTCTATGCAATTTCCTATATTATTCAGAGTCCTTAGCCTAAGCAGCTCAGTTTAGAATTTATCCAGCAACCAGTGGAATTGTTTGCTGACTGGAATTTTCAGCCATCACAAAATCTGAGGCTTGACTTTGAAGCTTCTCCTCTTTACTAAGGCAGGTTCCTGGTTATTTTAGAAAAAGGACATCACAGTGAGCCCACTATATAGTAGCTTACTTTTCTTTTGTTTTCATAATAACTTTTTCAATGAATTGAAAGTCACTGATTTATATTCTGGCACAAGTTCCTTATCTCGTCATAGACCAGCACTTTAAATGGTACTGTGCTAGATCATCTCATCCTGTCCTCCATGTACCTCTCCCCTGTATTTTCCACCTTCTCATCCCAATATGTTCCACTATGTGTCATCGCTGCAGCTGTGTGTTCCAGCTCACTGTGTCACATTTTCAGTTTCTAGTCTGATGTTTAACCTTTCCCTAGAGTTTTTGTAATTAAGTATTTCTTTGTTTACTTATTTTTATCCTCCAAAATATCAAACATTTATCAAAGTTGAAAGAATTTTACACTGAACATCTGCACACTTACCATCTAGATTGTATCATTAACATTTTATTATGCTTGCTTTATCATGTATTTATCTATCCATCTATTAATCCATCTTAATTTTAGTACTTTTCAAAGTAAATTGAAGACATCAAGTGTACTTCCCCCTAAGTACTTTAGTAAGCATATTATTAGAGTTCAATATTTGTTTATAGGTTTTACTTTACAAAATATTTTCACTGTACTTTTTCCATTACCGTTTGCCCCCTCACACCCTCCCCCCTTTCACCCACACAACCACACTGCTGGCCGAGTCCACGAGTGCTTCCTCCTTTCTGCTCAATCCCTCCGCCCCAAAAGGTTTTACTTCTGCTGCACAATCAGGTACAACAAATTACACAAGTCTTAAGTGTATACACACTGAGTTTTGACAAATGTCACAATATTTTTAAGATTTATTCAAATGGTTGCATGCACGATTACTTTGTTCATTCTTACTGCCAAATGGCATTACACTGCATGAATATATGATAGTTTAAAAATCTATACTCTGACTGATGGACTCCTGGGGTGTTTCCAGTTTTAGGCTATTATGAATAAAGTTCCTACGAATACTTTTGTATAAGTTGTTTTGAAAATGTTTTCCTCTTTTTTGATAAGATCCAGGAGCGAAACTGTTAGCTCCCAGTGCAGTGTATGCTTAGTTTCATGGAGTCTCTCAGACTTTTCTCTGAAGTGACTGTGCCCGTTTACGTTCTCAACAATAGTGTGTGAGAATCCCAACTAACTTTAAAACTCTGCCAAAATTGGTCAGTCTTTCTCATTTTAGCCATACTGGTGGCTATACAGTATGGTTGATCCTTGAACAAAACAAGTTTGAACTGTGTGGGTTCATATGTATGCCGATTTTTTTTTAATAAATAAATACCTATACTGTTTTCGGTCTGCGGTTGGGAGCCCACAGCTGCAGAAGGTAGTCTGTATGAACTCACCTGCCTCCATTTCACTAGGGGATTTGAGCATCCACAGACTTGGGTATCCATAGGGATCCTGAAACCAATCCCCTTAGATACCATGGAACATCTGGGGGGAGTTAAGTTTTGGGGGAATCAAAAGTTATACTCAGATTTTCTGCTGGGTGGAGGGTTGGCTCCCTAACCCCTGCGTTGTTCAAGGGCTAACTGTAGTATCTCATAATGGTTTTAATTTGCATTTCTCTGGTGACTAAAGTTACTGAGCTCTTCTTCATGTGTTTATTGACCATCACATATCTGATTTTATGAAAGGTCTGTTCAAATTGGCCACTCGAAAACTTGGTTTGGTTGGCTTCTTGGGTTGTAAAAGTTCTCTATGTAAGTGTGATACCAATTCTTTGCCACATACATATTTTGGGAACATTTTTTCCCAGTCTTATGTATTCATTTTCTCAATGGTGTCTGGTTTTGATGAGCATAGTTTAAATGGTTTTGATGAGCATAGTTTAAATTTTGATGAAGACCCATGATTATTTTTTTCTTTTTTGATAATCACTTTCTGTGACATAAGAAACTTGTCCATTCCCAAGTCATGAAACCATTCCTTGTTTTTCCCTAAAACTTTTATGGTTTTATATCTTATGTTTAGGTCTGTGCTCTATCTCAAATTAACTCTTGTATTTAATGTGAGGTAGAGGCTGAGATTCACTTTTTCTGTGTGAATAATCAGTACGCCAGCACCAGTTGTGGAGCAACTTCTCTCCCTATTGGACCGTTTCAGTGTCCGAGTCCCGTAAGTGTGGGTCTGCTTCTGGGGTTCTTTCCAGCTGATCTATTTGTGGGTGTTTCTGTCAGTACCACAATGTCCTGATTGTTACAGGTTGATAGCAACTCTTGAAATCAAGTAATTTAAGTCCAAGAATTTTATTCTTTTTCAAGATTGCTCTGGTCATTTTAAGTCCTCCGCATTTCCATGGAAATTTGAGACTCAGACTGTCTATTTCTAGAAAAAAAGCCTGTTGTTATTTTC
This sequence comes from Tonatia bakeri, assembly GCA_004024845.1. Lineage (NCBI taxonomy): Eukaryota > Metazoa > Chordata > Mammalia > Chiroptera > Phyllostomidae > Tonatia > Tonatia bakeri. Next base: position 16,219 of record PVIA01005908.1, read on the forward strand.
ATTGATTGCTTCCACCTACAGATCAGTTTGCAAATTCTTAATATTGACTCTTCTCCATCCTTTGAGTTTTTACTTTTAATGATTATATAATTTAAACTTACCTGGTAATTTTTGTTAGTCTCGTATTATTCATTTTGTATTCAATCTTTTATTTGTTTAAATATTTTAATTATTACATATTCAAACTGGGTAATTGCAATGTATAAAGTCTTTGGGGGTCTAAGTCTGTTGTTGGTTGTTTCTGTTGGCATTAGTTCACAGTAGTTCATCTCTCTGGTATTTGGTCATTTTGAAATTTTGAGTTTAAGCTATGGGAACCTTGACTGCCTAGCTGGGGCTGCCTTCTACAAAGGATTTACAATGGCTTCTTCTGGAGGCACGAGCGAGGGGTGTGTTACGGAATAGGGATTGTTTCATTCCTCTGCCAGAGTTCTCGCCTGACGTGAACTCCCGGGGCCAACGAGCTCGCTTTACAGAGGCCAGACTTAACCGTGCCCCAATCTGTTTTTCCCAACAGCTAACTGCTCAGAATTTGGTGTTCCTTATTAGTACTTTTTTTGCACGTAGAACAGGCACCTATTAGAGATTTCCTTTCCTTCTTGGGAAAAACAATGTTCTTTTTTTCCCCCCCTGGAAATTTTCTAAGATCTATTTGTATGTTAGTGAGAGGGTTCCTTATAACATGCAGTTTATTATGATGTTGGAAATAAGAGACTTCACTGAGCTTTCAAATTATAATTTATTATTAAAAGATCATAGCTACCATCCTGATACAGAGAACATTTTAATCAAGTATCTGCTAAAATGGGAACAGTGAAAGCCACGGCATTTTGGGAGAGATTTATAGTAATCTATTATTAAAAAAACCTAAAATATGATCAGTTATTTGAAATGATATGATATGTAGTGATAATCTATAATCTCTATAAACCAGTTCTTTAAAAATTCTCTTGGCACTGAAAGCCTGACAAACAAAATGGCTCCTTGGCAGCACTCATGTTCCATTTCATTGCCCCTTGAGGACAGGAAAGACAGAATCACTTCAGGCTCACTAAAAGCAAATATTACTAAAGGTTTGAGTCACTACCTAAAATTAGTTTATTTAAAGTCTATTTTTTAAAAATAACAACACAGATGTTTGGCCTCTTTGCCTTGAAATGCTACACTTTTGTAAAAAATGTTCAGAATGTCATGTTAAATCCCCACAAGTACCATTGTTGCAACAGGAATATAAATAGTACTAATAAATCCCAAACTGGTAATAAATAACCTGTAAAAATGAGAATGTCACATGCGCGCCCATTCATAACTCGGAGGAGCCTCTGTATAAGGCTAACAACAGCGTGTGCTGGATGAGGACGGGATCCAGTTTTATGTGTTTATGAAATACTGAAATGTGAAATATTAAGCTCCCATCAGCCCAGATGCATTCAAAAGCAGCAAAAAACATCCATACCTTCTTTTTTTCAGAAATACAAGTTTTGAAAGGAAAAAGAAAAGTATCTGTAGCTCAAGGATACTTGGTTATTCTATAAGTGACTTACTAACTAGTATGTGCTTAAAACTAAGTTTAGAGAAAGCCTTAAAACTTAGTTCTACAGTTAAATAGCACATAAAGTACTAATGGAAGAAAGCTCCCTAACATAATTTTTGTAGCTTTATCACCAATTAGTACAGGGAATCAGGAAATCACCTAACTGTAGGGCTTCTGGAGACCTTGACCTGTTAATTACATTCCTTGGTTCTCTATGCTGACAGCACCAACGAAGCAGTAACAAAGTAACAAAAGCCATGTGGTTTTTGGGGGGGCACATTTACTGTGTTGTATTCTTCTTGTAAAAGTGTTTGAAAATTTCCTTCCTACAAAAATGAAAATCCTTATTTAATTATAAACTAGATGTTTTTTTATGTCTTATATAATTTAAATATGCTTCTATATGTATGCATGTGTGTATGTGGTTCAAGCTGAGAAAGGTTTAAGTTGGAAGTCAAAATTGTTCTAAACCATATGCCAGAGATAACCACTTAGACAGTTAAGAATTTAGTGTAAGTATCCTTTCAGATTTTTAGTATGATATTCATATATATGTGCGTATAATTTTAGTTCAAAAATAGAATATTATATCTACTTTATGTATTTCTTTTTTACTCATCTACCAATGTATTATAGAAGCTTTACAACATGGGTATACATTATAGCTGCATCTCGTTCTATTCAGTAGCTGAACAGTATTCCAAAGAACTGTATCACAATTAGATTAATCTACATCCAAAGGGTAAGCATTAAGCAGGTTGTTTTCAAACTTTGTTGTTATACACTATCATAGCTAGTCTCTTCTACTCTAAACTAAGGCTGTATTTCCAGTAAAGGTGAATCATCTCTTACCTTGTCAATTTGCTTAAACACATTACAAAGTGTTTCTTATAAGATTATGTTTTTTAGGACTCCCTGCCAAGATGGAGGTGAAAGTGGATACATTTTTCTTCTTCGCACAACAAAAATAAGGATGACGATCAATTTAAAAAAAAAAAAAAAAAGAACTGCCAGGAAATCTAACTGTATGGAAGTCTGATAACCAAGGAGTTAAAGAAGAAACATTCATCGAGACTGGTAGGAGGGGCAGATATGGGTAGCTGGGGCAGAGAGGATGTGCAACAAGGTGGTGACTGGTAGACTGGGTGAGGAGGCAGCAGCTGGAGAACCGGGTGGTCCCACATTTGTGTCTGGATACACCGGGAAGAACAACTGGGTAGTGAGGCAGACCACACAACCCAGGCTTCCAGCACAGGGAAATAAAGCCTCAAAACCTCTGGCTATGAAAAGCTGTACAGGTTGAGGTGGTGGGACGAACTCCCAGTTTCACAGGAGAGTTTGTTGGAGGGACCCATGGGGTCCTAGAATGTACACAAACCCTCCTACCTGGGAATCAGTACCAGAAGGGCCCGATTCACTTGTGGGTAGCAGGGGAAGTGATTGAAAGATGAGCAAGAATCAAGCAAGTAGCATTGTTCCCTTTCTGACCCCTCCCCCACAGACAGTGCACTAATACAGCAATGTGGGTTGTCCTGTCCTGGCGAATACCAAAAACTCCACCCCTTACAACTTAATGGGTGCACCAAGACAAAGAGATATGGTCCAAATAAAACAGATCAAAACTACAGAAAAAGAACTAAGTGATGAGGAGTTAGCCAACCTATCAAATGCAGAGTTCACAACACTGGTAATCAGGATACTCCCAGAAGTGATTGAATACAGATGCAAAATAAAGGAAGAAGTGAAGGCTATGCAAAGTGAAATAAGGGAAAATATACAGGGAACCAACAGTGAAGAAAAGGAAACTGGGAATCAAATCCACAACTTGGAACAGAAGGAAGAAATAAACATTCAACCAGAACAGAATGAAGAAACCAGAATTCAAAAAAATGAGGACAGGCTTAGGTACCTCTGGGACAACTTTAAATATTTCAACATCCAAATCATAGGGAAGCCAGAAGGAGAAGAGGAAGAGCAAGAAATTACAAACTTATTTAAATAATGAGGGATAACTTCCCTGCTTTGGTGAAGGAAATAGACATGCAAGTCCAGGAAGCCCAGAGAGTCCCAAAGAAGTTGGACCCAAGGAGGAACACACCAAGGCACATCATAATTAAATTACCCAAGATTAAAGATAAGGGGAGACACCTAAAAGCAGCAAGAGAAAAGGAGACAGTTACCTACAAAGGAGTTCCCATAAGACTGTCAGCTAATTTCTCAAGAGAAACCTTACAGGCAAGAAGGGGCTGGAAAGAAGCACTTGAAGTCATGAAAAGGAAGAACCTACATCCAAGATTACTCTATCCAGCAAAGATATCATTTAGAATAGAAGGGCAGATAAAGTGCTTCCCAGATAAGGTCAAGTTAAAGGAGTTCCTCATCACCAAACCCTTATTATATGAAACATTAAAGGGACTTATCTAAGAAAAAGAAGAACAAAGCTACGGACAGTAAAATGGTAACAAACTCACAGCGGAACCTGAAAAACAGAAACAAAAGCGAACTAAGCAAACAACTAGAACAGGAACGGAACCATGGAAATGGAGAGCACATGGAGGGTTATCAGTGTGGTGGGGGGGAAAGAATGGAGGAAAGGGTACAGGGAAAAAGAAGCATCATTGGTGGGTACAAAATAGGGGGAGGTTAAGAATGGTATAGGAAATGGAGAAGCTAAAGAACTTGTATGTACGACCCATGGACATGAACTAAGGGGGAGGGATGCTGATGGGAGGGAGCTTTAGGATGGAGGGGGATAAGGGGAGAAAAAAAGGGGACAACTACAATAGCATAATCAATAAAATACACTTTAAAAAATTACATTTTTGATGCTAAGTTTTAAGTTAGAATTTCTGAGTAAGATATCCTTTGAAATATGTTTGAAAAAAACAATATGCCTTGCAAAACAGTCTAACAGCAGTACCCTGCGACATTAGTGTGTGAAGCTGTAGGATTATAAAGGAGAATGGTGCACTGAGCGCCCACACACCCAGTGAGAAGCAGGTGACAGGGCACTACCCTTACCTTTGAGGAGCTCTACGTTCACTGCCCTTCCTTTCTGCCCCCCGGAAATAATTTTCTTGAATAATTTGATTATTATTCCCTTGATTTTCTTTTTTCCTCAGCTTTACTGAGGTAAAATCAACAAGTAAAATCGTAGTGTACAATGTGATAATTTAATATATATGCATTACTCTGCTTTTCTTTATAGTTTTATCACATATGTTATATCCCTAAATTAAATATCCCCAAATAATGTTATATGTTTTCAATTTTATATGATTGGAACTATATTGTAATTGAATTGCCTTTTAATTTTTGCACAAATTATCTTATTTAAGATTCATCCACATTGTTTCTTATAGCTATAATTCATTCATTTTCATGATTAAATAATATTCTAATATAACAAGATAGCATAATTTATCTGTTCTACTGCTGGCTGGCACATGAGTTGTAGCCAGTCTTTGGCTACTGCAGACAGCACACACGCTTGTGCGTGTCCCTTCGTGCGCAGGGGAGAGAGCTCCTTGAAGGGCGGAGTCATGGGATCAGAGACTACATCTGCATTCAACTTTATCGGGAAATGACCAATTATTGTATTTCTTATTATCTTATTTCATTTTCTAAAAGATTATAGCATTTTACATCAGCAGAGTTTACATATTTTATTTGCTCCGTAACTTCAACAATACTTGATATTATCTGACTTATAAATTATTACAAAATAGTTTATAAAAGGCTATTGCATTGTGGTTTTAATTTACATTTCTCCAGCTCTGACCTAGATTATCTTTCTTTTTTCTTTTGAGATAATCTTTTCACATGCTTATCATCCCAGTGAGTTTCCTTTTCTTCGAAATACTTTTTTAGGTTTGTTGTCCATTTAGAATTTGAACTGCATTTGTCTTATTGATTTGTAAGTTTTTTATAATCTGAGTACTGATCCATCAGCAGTATATGCTTTACAAACACCTCACTATGAAATCTGCATTCTCACTCTCTTTATGGTATTTTTTGATGAACGGAAGTTCTTAATTTTAAAGTAGTCAAATTTATTAACCTTTTCTTTTAACATAGGCACTATTTGTGACTTGTTTAAGAAATATTTCCCCATCCCAAAGTCATAAAAATATCTCCTTTATTCTGTTTGAAAAATTGTATAAAATGGCCAATAGACATATGAAAAGATGCTCAACATCACTAATCAGAGAAATGCAAATAAAAACCACAATGAGATACCATCTCACATCTTTTAGAATGGCTATCATCAATAAATCAACAAACGACAAGTACTGGTGAGGATGTGAAGACAGGGGAACCTTTTGCACTGCTGGTGAGAATGCAGACTGGTGCAGATACTGTGGAAAGCAGTATGGAGATACCTCAAAAAAATAAAACTGGGAGGCAGGGATGGGTGGGGTGGAGGGGCGTGGTAGGGTGAAAATGGAGACAAATGTACTTGAACAACAATAAAAAATAATAATACATTAAAAATGGATCTGCCTTTTGACCCACCAGTCCCACTTCAGGGAATATATCTGAAGGAACCCAAAACACTAATTCGAAAAAATATAAGCACCTGTTCATTGCAGCATTATTTACAATTGCCAAGTTGTGGAAGCAGCCCAAGTGTCCGTCTATGAGTGGATAAAACAACTACGGGACATTTACATAGTGATTATGCTTGGCCATAAAGAAGAAAATTTTACCCTTTGCAATAGTATGGATGAACCTGGAGAACATTATGCTAAGTGAAATAAGCCAGTTAGAGAAAGACAAATACCATATGATTTCACTCAGATGTGGAATCTATTGAACAAACTGAACAAGGAAAACAGAGATGGACTCATAGATAGAAGGAAGTTATGGGGTGGAGGGACTGAGCAAAAAGGAAAAAGGACTCATGGACATGAACAACAGTGTGGTGACTGCTAGCGGGAGGGGGTGTAAGGGGACTGAATGGTAATGGTAAAAATATAATAAGCGTTATAGATATATACTTTTTAAACATTTAAACAATTATTTTATTGCTGTTCAATTACAGTTGTCTGCATTTTGCCCCCACAACTCTCCCTTACCCCAGCCAAACCCCCCTCCCTCCCTTGCTTCCACCCGCCCCCTTGGTTTTGTCCATGTGCCCTTTATAGTTGTTCCTGAAAACCCTTCCCCCCATTATCCCTTCCCACCTCCCCTCTGGTTACTGTCAGATTGTTCTTAATTTCAATGTCTCCGGTTATTTTTTGTTGGCTTTTTTCGTTTGCTGATCATGTTCCAGTTAAAGGTGAGATCATATGGTATTTGTTCCTCATCGCCTGGCTTATTACAGGTATTATTTTATCAAGTTTCCTGTTAGTTTGAAATTTAGGAAAGTGAAGAAATGAAAACAAAAGCAAGTAGAAGGTAATAATTAGAATGCCTTCAGTGGGAAAGATAAAGTCAGTGGACATAATATTCTTCATCTAAAACAAAGAATTTATCAACTTCATACATGCATGAATTATGTAATAAATACTTAAATCTTTATTAATCCATATATAGAAATAAATGTATTGTCAAATAAAAAAAAAGAAAAATTGTATGGTTGGCTGTTCATAGTTAAGTCTTTAATCCACATAAAACTGATTTTAGAGTAAACTGTGGTATATCTGTCCATTTTGTGTGTATATGGTACATTATAGGGACATGGTCACTCAACTGTCCTGGCATTATTTATTGAATTTTTCATCTTTTTGCCACTGATTTGAAATGTCAACTTCTTTATTAATCATGCTCCCATATATACGTACATCTGTTTATGAACTTTATATTCTGCTCTGTTGTTCAATTTGTTAATGATTATCCAGTAACACACTATGTTAATTACTACAAGCTAATTACAAATTTAAAGAGTTTCATTGCAGGGTAACTGACAAGTAAAAGGGTAAGATATAAGTGTTGATAGTAGTGATTTGATATATGTATATATCAAGAAAGGATTCTCACAACTGAGTTAATTAACACATCTATCACCTCACATATTTATCTTTGGGGGGGCACGAACATTTAAATTCTACTCTCTTAGCAAATTCTATAGCCAGCATGTTTTATATAAGATCCTCAAACCTTACTCATCTTATAGCTACAAGTTTTCATCTGTTTCTAAGTGTGTGACATTTTCCCACATTTTGTTGTTCTTTTAGGAGTGTTAGTAATTCTTAGGGTTTTGCTCTTCAGTTGCGATTCTGAGGGGAACTGCATTGCCTCCTATTTTGAGAAAAACTGATTATTATAATTCTATAATATTGAGTCTACCAATCTATTAATATGATATATCTTTCCATTTATTTAAGTCTCCCTTCATCCACACATTTCATTATCAATCATACCCTGTAATTCTCACTTTCCAATCCATGGGAATTTACCATGCATTTTGTTTAGGTTCTCTGGAATCCCAAGAGTCTTCAAAATCTTAATATTTAATTACATTTTTTCTGTTTGTGCAAAAAGTTTGAAGAGGATTTGTGTGTCACTTGAAAAGAATATGATGCCAATATATCACAGAATAACTAACAAAGAAGTCGGGAAAATCAGATTATTTGCTTCTAATAATTATGTCTTCATAATTTTGTAGGAAGTTTATGTCTATAAAGATCACGTACATATTTTGAAGCCAACTAGAAATAGATTTTTGTGCTTCACACATACAAAGTGCTCAGTAAATAATGAATTCACTTATCATGTGTATTATCGACTACTCACTGCCCTTTGCTTCAACAGTGTAACTGAAAACTGACTACAAAGGGCCGACATAAATACACACATTAAGTACAATACAACCAAGTATTTTCAAGATGGCTGTTTGGTTCCAGAAATCTTGCTTACAAACTAGTAAATACCTTTTTCAAAAGAAAACAAAGAATGAAAAACTCTTAATATTTATGCCAAGTAAGAAACGAGTGTTCCTGACAGAAATGGCGAGGACACTGGCTCTTCATCCTGTGAGCTACAGAACGCTCAAGACCCTGATAGATCAGCAACTGAATTTCCTGGAAAAATAAAAAGTATTCACAAATAAGAAGAACAACATGGAAAAAATTAAAACTTACCTGTAGAGTACAGTTCATCATCCTTATTATGTAATCGAACTGCTGATGGTCTAGTATCGCCCGGTTTTGCTGGACATGGAGACCCAGCTCCTCCGTGAGACACTGTCTTGCCGCCTTTCCTTTCAGGGCCCTCAGCGCAGCGGGCAGGGCCTGCGGACGAGAGCGGCCGGCGTGAGCAAGAGGAGCTGCTGGGGAAACCTAACTGGTGACCTCACTGGAAATCCAAGTGCATCCTGGAAACCATTTGACAGCTGCTAGTAAAATTAAACTCTTGGAAAGGAGTGGCTTTGCTATTGAGGACAATTATAAAACGGATTTTTAGTTATTTTTATTTATAAGTAAGCATGAAAAAATAAGTAAAATTAGTTTCCATAATAAATTTAAAAAAACATTAACTACACTTTTTAAGAAACTCATCAAAACTCTATCAAATGACTGTTGTTTCAAAGCCAAAGACACTCAGACACCTTCTTTCAATAACTGGCCACATCTCCATGGCAAGAATAGAAAGATAAATTAAAATGACAAGAAATACAGGGGATTTTCTACTTTTACACTGGTCAACTATTTAATCACTACTTAGTTTTAATTTATGACTGGAAAATTCTACAATCTCTTCTCATTTCAATATCAAAATAAAAAAAGAAAAAGGACTCAGAGCAACACACAGAAACCTTTAGGTTTATTCATTAAAAATCTTTCACCTCAGTATCCATTAGAACGCCTCTTTCAGTTAATCCAGTAAAGCTCAGTTAACACACTTTACATAAAATAATAATAGGTTTAACTTTGCAAACCGACAAAACAGAACAAAGGAGCAAGCAGGGAGGAAGGGAAAAAGCCCAGAGCAGGAGGGCACGACACGTGCACAGGCGGGCACAAGCCACGGGGTGTGAAAGCTGAAAGCACGAACCAGAGAGAGTCCGCGACACCTCAGCCACAGGGAAAAATGGAAACCGAACAGCCTCAAAGCAGAAAGCGGCTTGGGGTCATTTAGTGTAAACGTAAAAACTTCACATGCTTCACTGGCCCCTTGTAGTAGATGTTCAGAACTATGATGAATCACTAAGAAAAAGTCACTTTATGTTTAGCATATTTTATTAAAGAAGGCAATAAAATCTGCTAACAAGGCATATTTAAGTTGAATCCCACAATTTCTAGAATTCATCACTAATTCTAACTAGATTCTTTGCAATAAATATAATTACATGTCTAATCACTATGTTGTACACCCCAAACTAATAGAATATTGTATATATCAACTGTAATTGAAAAATTAAAAAAAAATAATAAAATGTTAAGTTCTTAAGTACTATGCCAAAATAGGATCTAATGAACAAAGTCAAAAGTTTGAGAAAAAAAATGACTATCAGTATTTGTCTGGGAGCCATGTAATTAGGCTTGGCTAAGATTTTAAATCTTAGACACTATTCATTTAAAATTATCAAAACATTTGATAAAGAAAAAGGATGAAATTAGAGGAGAGGTCAGTTGGCAAGCTAAACATGTAAATCTGAAAGGGAAATAATGAATTCTTACTTGGGAAAGATAGCATTTTATTACCTTTTCTGTCTCCAACGTTTTATTTTCAAATATGAATGAGATGCAGTTTCTAACAACTTCCAATCTCTGTGCACTGTTGAAAACTGTTGTCACCTTGTCCATTATCGAAACTAGTAAAGGAATATAAAGAAAACACAAGTAAATTAAACTCTTCTGGCAATTACAGCAGAAAGGGGAATAGTACTGTTTTGAGTTTATATGTCTGTAACCGTTTACATGATAGACATTTAGAATTTACATTTCCCTTGTTACATGGCCATGAAGGTATTCCATTTCATTACTTTTTTTTTTTTTTAATTTTTCTTAATTTTATTTATTTATTTTTAGAGAGGGAAGGGAGGGGGGAGAGAGAGAGAGAGAGAGAGACATCAATGTGCGGTTGCTGGGAGACATGGCCTGCAACCTAGGCATGTGCCCTGACTGGGAATCGAACCTGCGATGCCTGGTTCGCAGCCCGTGCTCAATCCACTGAGCTACACCAGCCAGGGCTCCATTTCATTACTTTGATTATATTTTTAGGTTTCAAAGTTTTGGGCTAGTCAATGGCTTATGGAAGATAATCTGATGGGACGGAGTCCAATGATACACTTAACTCATGCAAATTAATTTATATTTCACAGTAAAATTATATTAAGCAAAGGTAAACATCTATTTTAATTTTATTTATAAACAAACTGGTAAGTGCTTGGGGTCCAGGACCACGACACAAGTGTACGTAAGAGGGCTCCTAATGAAAAGAGAACTTGGTATTTCTAAGATATTACAAAAGAAAAACTACAGAGTCCGGCCAAGATGATGGCATAGGTAGACACACTGTGCCTCCTGGCACAACCAAGATAGGGACAACAACAATTTAGAAACAAAATAACAACCAGAACTGACAGAAAATTGAACTGTATGGAAGTCAGACAACCAAGGAGTTAAAATAGACACGTTCATCCAGACCAGCAGGAGGGGTGGAGTCAGGCAGCCTGGCATGGGTCGAGGCGTGGAGAGCGTAGGGCATCCGGGGCACGCAAGACTGCAGCAGGTGGACCCTGAGCACGCAAGCGGCAGCTGGCAGACCCCGGCCCAGGGGTGGCAAACGGCAGACCCAGCGGGGTGGGAATTGTGAAGCACGGCACTACGCAACCCAGGATCACAGCGCTGGAAAATAGAGCCTTGGGACACTGATTGAAAACACCTGTGGGGGTTGAGGCACAGGGAGAGACTTCCAGCCTCACAGGAGAGGTCGTTGGAAAGACCCAAGGGGTGCACAAGCCCACCCACACGGGAACTGACACCAGAGGGGTGCAGTTTTCTTGGGGGGAGCAGTGGGAGGAACTGAGGTTTATAGGACAGCGGAGCAAGTGCCATTGTTCCCTCTTGGACCCCGCCCCCACATACAACATCACAACCCAGCGACTGGGGTGCCCCGCCCTGGTGAACACCTAAGGCTCCACCCCTCATATGTAACAGGCACAACCAGACCAAAGGGTGCAGGGGAAGATGGCTCAAACAGAATTAAAAACCCCACACCAATACTTTTAAGTGACTGAAAGATAGCCAACCTATCAGATGCACAGTTCAAAACACTGGTGATCAAGATGCTCACAGAATTGGTTGATTTTGGTCGCAAATTAGATGAATAAATGCAGGCTACATTAAGAGAAATGAAGGAAAATGCACAGGGAACCAATAGTGATGGGAAGAAAACTGGGACTCAAAACAATAGAGGGGATCAGAAGGAAGAAAGAAACAACCTAACAGAAAAGAATAGAGAAATAAGAATTCAAAAAAAAATGAGAAGCTTAGGAACTTCCAGGACACCTTTAAACGTTCCAACATCCGAATTATAGGGGTACCAGAAGGAGAAGAGGAAGAGCAACAAGTGGAAAACTTATTTGAACAAATAATAAAGGAGAACTTCCACATTCTGGCAAAGGAAGTAGACTTCCAGGAAGTCCAGGAAGCTCAGAGAGTCCCAAAGAAGTTGGACCCAAGGAGGAACACATCAAAGCACATCATAATTACATTAGCCAAGGTAAAAACGAAGGAGAGAATCCTAGAAGCAGCAAGAGACAAGGAGACAGTAACCTCCAAAGGAGTTCCCATCAGACTGTCAGCTGGTTTCTCAAAAGAGACCTTGTGGGCAAGAAGGAGCTGGAAAGAAGTATTCCAAGTCATGAAAGGCAAGGACCTACATCCCAGATTGCTTATCCAGCAAAGCTTTCATTTAGAATGGAAGGGCAGATAAAGTACTTCTCAGATAAGGTCAAGTTAAAGGAGTTCATCATCACCAAACCCTTATTTTATGAAATGTTAAAGGGACTTATCTAAGAAAAAGAAGATAAAAAAAAACATGTATGGTAAAATGACAGCAAATTCACAATTATCAACAACCACACTTAAAACAAAAACAAAAACAAACTAAGCAAACAACTAGAACAGGAATAGAACCACAGAAATGGAGATCACATGGAGGGTTAGCAACAGGGGAATGGGAGGAGGAGAGAGGGGGAAAAGGTACAGAGAATAAGTAGCATAGATGGTAGGTAGAAAATAGACAGGGGGAGGGCAAGAATAGTATGGGAAATGTAGAAGCTAAAGAACTTATGACACATGGACATGAACTAAAGGGGGGAATGTGGGTGGGAGAGGTGTGCAGGGTGGAGGGGAATGAAGGGGGAGTAATGGGACAACTGTGATAGCATAATCAATAAAATATATTTAAAAAAAAGAAAAACTACAAACTCTAAAAAACTAAATTCTACAAATCTGAGTAGAGGGGACTTGAAGGAGCACTATACCAAAAGAGAAATGATCATAGCCAAAGAATTGCTGCACAAATTTGGGAAAGTCGACTTTTAGTCCTGTAAACTCGGCACCTGTCACCTTCACTATAATCCTGCATACTTCTGATTACATAGGTTAAAATTACTTAAGATAAATTTAACTCATTAAAAGAATGCCAGAAGGATATAACTGAAAGTAGTATTTGGTAAACAAAAAGTAATCTGTAACAAATGAGGTAGCATTAATAATTTTTAAGCCCAAAAGAAAAATTCCTTATCGTTCATGGCTGCTCTTGGAATCTAAAGGCAGAATCCGACCTGCTCCCCACATACCAAACAAGAAAGACTATCCTAATGTTACTCATTAGTGTTCCTTTCATTTTATCAACATGAAACCTCACCTCCTTTGGATAATTTTTTAAACATTTTAAATTTTTTGAAATATTTATAAGTTTACAAAAAGTTGGAGAATAGCAGAGAGAAGACCATGCTTTTCTCATTACCCAGCTTCCCCCAACGGTGACATCTTCCATAACTAAAGTGCTTTATCAGAATCAGGAAGTCAATGGGCTTAATACAGTTAACTAGACAACAGATCTTACTTGGACTTTACCGGTTTTCTTCAAATAATTTTTAGTCACATAACATTAAATTCTGCATAACCATGATGGTTAAACAGATTATTTCATAGGAGTTTCCTGTCTGAAATGCTCATTCTTAATTGTGGGCTATGGTGCTTCCCACACATGTAGGTTAGTAGTAGAGATTGAACTAGAAATCGATCTATATTTAGAGTAGAAAACTTCTTAAAAAGTCCCCCAAAAATACCACAAATTTTACTGAGAAAGCAACATCTTTATGTTTATAAACTTTTAATTCTGAAGTATCTTTAGGAGTATTTTACATTTTCTTTAGAACAAGCCATTAATAAAAACCCCATAATGAGTCTTTCTTATAATGAATCTGTTTACCACCAGGGAATTATTATTTTCCTTTGGAGGTTAGGATTTAGTTCACTCCCAGGAGAAAGTTCTGTCGGAGTCACTGATGCTTCAGGGGCTGGCCAAACCCCAGCTGCAGCGTTCTTCTACTAGATCTCTAACCTTCGATAACAACTCTGGTTTATGGGTGCCTCACTTCCCAGGATTGCCTTTCTAGGGCTTTGGCTATTAAATGATAGTTTCAGACCAGCACCATTACTCTGGCCCCTCTGAGGAATAGCTAGAAACCAGTGAACCTCTCAAAATGTGAATGTCTGTTGTTAAGGTGACAGCAAATTCTAACTCATTAAGTGAGTATCATGTAAAACAAAACAGTCATAGCTTTTAACTTAGGACGAGGGAAATCCTGATTCTGACCAACCCAAAGAAACCAGAAAGTTGGACAGAGGCCCCTGCATGCATGTATCTGTTCCTTTTGGTTTTACAGGAAGTACATGCAGGACCGAAGCCCGAGTCATGTGTGCCAGTTACAGGGAGACGTCCCATGTGCATTAAATAAAGAACTTGACATGAATTGAAAATGAAGAAAGTTAAGAGATTATACAAAGATAACACTGAGGGAAGGCTACAATTCAAGCATATTAAATTTTAAGCAAACTTCTACTCTGTTCATGTGGGTATTTAAATAATGTATTTAACAAACTTATGAATATTAAAACTACATGACCAAAATCCTTAAAAAAATAACTACCATAATATGTCAACCTTCTCTATCCTTTTCTCTGTGTGAAAGTACAATCAACACACGTAAAAGTTGTATAATCTTAGGAAAATAATGGCAAATTAATATTTCTAGATAAATAATTAATATTAACATTATATAATTAACATGTTAATAATACATAAACCATGAGCATTATCACATAAATGGAATAATTAATACATTGTTATCTATTAATAATAAAATTACACTCCCTTCCAGGTAGGATGGAACAGTTTGTGTGAACTAAAACTTCTACCAGGAACAGTTATAAATGTCAGATAAAATGTGAAAGCCATCTACTTATCTATCAGAGAACTACAAAAGCACAAAGATGAGAGGCCCTAAGGTCCAGAGAAGGGAAAAAGACTAAAGGCACATGTCCATCTTCCCCTAGGAGATTTGACAATGCCGGGTGCAGACAAGAGCCTGGGCTTGCAGACTGGGTTCTGGCTATGGCTAGGTTGGCCAGTGAAGTTTCTGGTGAAAGCTGAGCTGACAAAAGTGGGTGTGTGCGACAGTCCCTATGTAAACCTTTAAAAGAATATTAAAGAAATACATAAATAACAAGAGATAAATTATGGAACAAAAAAGTTTATTAATCCAAAAGGCAAGAAATCAAGGGAAACCATAAAACAGGAGGCTGAAATAGAAACAATCCAGTAAATTACATCAAAGGTATTATTGTTTCATAAATTTTATACACACACACACACACACACACACACACACATATATACGCATGCTAACATACAAGAAATATACTAAGACAGTAAGACTTGTTAAACCCACCACCACACAAGAGGCATACCTTAAATACGGGGACCCAAAATATTTGAAAATAAAGGATGAAAAAGATGAGCCACACCAACAGCAACCAGAGGGAAACTGGTGCAGCTGTATGAACATCGAAGAACATTTTAAGGCAAGAAGCACTAACAGAAACAAAGAGGGACATTTCATAATGACGAAGGGATTGATCACCAGGATGCTATAATATTTGTAAATACATTTAAATCCAATAAATCAACTT
The DNA here is from genome assembly GCA_004024845.1 of Tonatia bakeri. Classification (NCBI taxonomy): domain Eukaryota; kingdom Metazoa; phylum Chordata; class Mammalia; order Chiroptera; family Phyllostomidae; genus Tonatia; species Tonatia bakeri. The sequence continues at coordinate 31,909 of PVIA01005908.1, forward strand.
CAAAATATATAAAGAAAAAAATAGAACTAAAAAGAGAAATAGGCAATATTACTATTATTATGAAAGATTTAACATATCTCCCTCAAAAAAAAAGCAAGAGATTAATCAGTAAAGAAAGACAACTCACAGAATGGGAAAAAATATTTGCAAATCATGTATCTGATAAAAGACTTGTATATAGACTATATAGAGAACTCTTAGCAACTCAATAATTAAAAGACAGCCCAAAAGTGGGCAAAGGATCTGAATGGACATTTCTCCAGAGAAGATATAAAAATGGCCAACAAACAAATGAAGAGATGCTCTGCATCGTTAGTGAATGCGGAGAAACTGGAACGCCCACACACTGCTGGTGGGAATGGAAGCTGGTACAGCTGCTTGGTTAAGTACTCTGGTATGTCTTCAAAACATCAAACACAGACTTACCACATGACCTGGCAATTCCACACCCAGTTATATGCCTGCGGGAACTGAAAACATATGTCCATCCAAACTTATACATGAATGCTCAAAGCAACATTATTAATGTTCTTCTAGTAGCAGAGGTAGAAAAACCTCAAATATCCATCAACTGATGAATGAATACCAAAACATGATATATAGCTGGTCCTCAACTTAGGACAATGGCTTGAGTTATGATTTTTCAACCTTTAGATGGTGGAAAAGCACTGAGCGTTCAGTAGAAACTGTACTTCAAATTCTGAATTTTGATCTTTCCCATGCTAGCCACATGTGGCAGGATGCTCTCCCCTGGTGCTGGGCAGTGGCGGTGAGCCGCAGTGACCATGAGGGTAAACGACCGGTGCTCTCCAGTGCACTGGGTTGCCAGCCTTTGCTGGATGTTGTGTTCTGAGCACATTTAACGTAGGCTAGGCCAAGCTATGATGGTGGGTAGGTCAGATATACTAAAATGCATTTTTAACTTATGGTATTTTCAACTAGTGGTGGATTTATCGGGATGTAACCCTACCTATAAGTCCAGGAGCATCTGCATATCCATACAATGGAGTATTATTCAGCCACAAAAAGCAATGAAGTACTGACACATATTATGTGAATAATCTGAAAATATTATGCTCAATGAAATAAGCCAGTCACAAAAGATAACACATTATATGATCCCATTTATATAAAATGTCCAGATTAGGCAAATCTACAAGGATAGGAAGTAGATTACTGCCAAAAGCTGGGGAAGAAGTGATTTAGGGGAAAATTGGGAGTAACTGCTAATAGGCACAGGTATTTTTATTTGAGATAATAAAAATTCTCTAAAACCAGACAGTGAAAATGGTTGCAAAACCCTGTGAATATACTAAGAATCAAGAAAAACTGAACTATACACTTTAAATGGGTGAGTTTTATGGCATATGAACTATATCCCAATACAGTTGTTTTTTTAAGAAGCGACGATTCTGCAGTGGTAGTGCTATGGCAGACGGTCTGTGAAGAGCCAGGGAGTCTCTCCCACTGGCCGAGATGGCAGCTGGGGGACGTGCTCACAGTGAGCACATGGAAAACTGGAAACATCAGTGGATAGGGCCCGAGTGCAAAAAGCTAGTGAGATAACTGGATAGAGAAAAAAGCCTTTATCCTCTTCTGGTACCAAATTGGGGGTAGGATAAGGAAAAGGCAGGCATGAGCACCACGGAAGTCAAATGGCACAGGGGGAGGTGCCAGACCAAAGAAGCCTGTTGGTCTAGCCTAGGGAAAGAAGGGACTCGTTAGGGGGTGGACCCTGCTGAAGCGCGTGCAAGTTTGGGAAGTTGGTAGGACATCTTGCGCAAGCACCTGGTCTGTCCCACACCCAGGCTGATATAATGTCATGGGAACAAAGAAACATGCTCTTGCTCGTGGCTGGTTTCCTCGTGACCTGGACTCGCGTGGCAGGACTCACCTGTTATCATGGGCCATGTGGCCTCAGCAGCTGCATGGCCCATGACCTCTAGGACGGAGCCTCTCTCGCTCTCTAGCTCAGCTGGTGGTGCCCTAGCCAGTGTGTTCTCGCGCTCTCGCAGCCCCAGCAGCTGCACGGCCCAGGGCTGCTGGGGCTCCACACACAGGCTCCAGGGGCAGCCTGAAATGAACAGCAGCTGGGAACAAGGTGAGCTACCTGGGTGTGGACTATTGTTGTGTAGCAGCTGCCCGCAGGCTCCCAAGGGCTGTACTTGAAAATGGAGCAGGCTCTTGCCACAGGCTTTCGTCTCGGTTTTGTGGAGAAGATGGACTTTTGAGTCAGGATCTGCCATTCTGCCAGATCATGCAGCAGCTGAATGAAACCTCTTTCCTTTCACACCAGCAGCTGCCTCACAACTTTGGCTTTTGTGGTGGCAGGCAGATGAACCTCTGTTTTTTGGTTTGGTTTCAGTAGCAGTTAGATTAATGGTTATCATTTGTGAGAGGCAGTGAAGGGAACAGTGTTTCTGGGTGTTGATAATACTCTGATTCCGGTTACACAAGTTTGCTTAAATTGTGAACATATATCAAGTTGTACACTTAAGTTTTTGTATATTCTATCTTTTTTAAGATTTCATTTATTTATTTTTATAGAGAGGAAAGGGGAGGGAGAAGGAGAGGGAAAGAAACATCAATATGAGAAAGAAATATTGACTGCCTTTCATGCATGCCCCTACTAGGGACTGAACCCACAAAGCAGGCATGTGCCCTGTCTGGGGATCGAACCAACGACCTTTTGCTTTGTGGGAGGATGCCCAATCAACTGAGTCACACCGGTTAGGGCTGTGTCTTATATCTTGATGAAAGGCTTACTTTTAAGACAGACAGACAGATACATACCAACAGGCGGGCCTGCCGGTACAACACACTTCTTTTCCACTCGTGTAGCAGGAGGTGCACCCTGGCTCTTAGCAAGGTTCTCCTGGATTAATTCCTGTACCCGGGTTTCGTTAATCTTTGGGAAGGGAAGAATATGAACTCGCAAGTGGGATCCTTCTGTTGGGCGTGGAACTTTCTGAAATGCCATATGAGGGTTTGGATTCTCCTGCAACATGAAACACAGGTAAAATTATTCAAAAGGTAAAAGAGCAGATTGTCAGGGAGGGCGTGGGAGGTCGGGGGATACAAACCACAATCAGACAGATGATTTTATGTACATTCAGATATATGCCTTAAAATATAGAGTCCTGGAATCTTAATTCAGCAGCATCTGACACGGCTGATCAACCTCTTTCCACTCCATGAACACTTTTTTCCCACTTGATTTCTAGGTCTTCTGGCTACATCTTCATTTTTTTATGTTCCTAATCTCTTAACGATGTGAACATCCGAGGGCTCAGACCTCAGGCTTCTCTTCTATTTACACTTACATCCCTGGTGATACTTTCTACTCTCGTATCTTTAAACCATCAAAACACCAATAACCCACAAATTCTTGTCCCCAACTGAGCTTTCTGCTGAACTCCACACCCATATATCCAATATAAATACTTCCATCTGGGCCCTGGTTGGTGTGGCTCAGTGGTTTGAGCACTGGCCTGTGAGCCAAAAGGTTGCTGGTTTGATTCCCAGTCAGGGTGCACGCCTGGGTTGCAGGCCAGGTCCCTGGCTGGGGGTGTGCAAGAGGCAATGGATGGATATTTCTCTCCCATTCTTTCTGCCTCCCTTATCCTTTCTCTGAAAATAAAATATTTAAAAAATATATATGTGCGCACTTGAATTTTAAAAAACATCTAATGTTCAAAATGGAGGATTTATCTTCATCTTCTCTAAATCTGTTTTCTACAGCCTTCACCTCTTCAGCTATGGCCTACTGATTCTTCTAACCCCTCAGGCGAAGCGCTCGGAGCCGGCTTCCACATCTTTCTCTAGCACTCCGTTGTCCACCCCTCTGCAGTGAAACACATCCTCTGGATGCTGCCTGAAAATACGCTTATAACCCGAACCCTCTGCAACGACTGGATTCAAGCCAACATCTCTCATTTACTGCCAAACAACTATCTCCTAACTGGTCTCCCTGCTTCCACTCTTGCTCCCTCCCTCTTCTATTCTTTTTTTAAATAAAATATTGTTGTTCAGTTACAGTTCTCTGCATTTATTCCCACCACTCTCCCCCAACCCCAGTCATCCCCACCTCCCTCCCTTACTTCCACCCCCGCTTGGTTTTGTCCATGTGTTATAGTTGTTCCTGAAAACCCTTCCCTCTCCCCCCATTACCCTCTCCACCTCTCTTCTCTTTTATTCTTAACACTGCAGACAGAATGAACTAGTTAAAGTATGTTAGATTATCACCTAACTACTCTGTTCATTCAAACAGCTCTTCATTCAGAGTAAAATCCAAAGATTTTACAGTAATTTATAAGGTCCTACAAGATCTGGTTTTTCTATGTGACCATGTCTTACTACTGTTTCCTTCTTTCATTCTGCTCCAGACACACTGTCCTCCTTGTTCCTGCCTCAATGCCTTTGCATTTAACTGTTTTGTCACTGATTTATAGCATCCTTTCTCCCCTTCTGCATTTCTTTCCTCAAATGTCACCTTTCTTGGCCACCCTATATGACATTACTCCCACAACACACTCCCAATCCCCTTATTATATTTTCCTTCCTAGCACTTATCACCTTCTCACATACTGTAAATTTCATTTAACTTTTATCACCTTCTCACATACTATAAATTTCATTTAACTTTATTGTCTATCCTCCTCTCAATGACATGAAGCTCCATGAGGGCAGACTTTTCAGTCAATTAAAAAAATATTTTTGTCCTCTGCATCTAGAAACTGCATGGTACACAGCAGGCACCCTAAACTACTTCCTACTGAATCCTAACAAATGGGACACAATGTTGAGCACATATTAGGATTGTAATAATTGAATTAAGTATGTCAGCCAATATTTTCATAAATCCTCAGGACTGGCATGGATATTTTTATCCAGTCACCTAGTTAAGCAGGATTATATTTCAAATACTACAGGCAGAGTGAAATCCATCCTTTTTATAAAGTCCTCTAGGGAAGGCTCTTTTACAACCATTCTGAGACCAATTCCAGCATTTATTATCCTTTGTAACCAGAAAACTACCCCCTGCAGAAGAACCTATGTTATTTATGTTGTAGACTGAACCCTACACTACCCTCACACATTCTCTGGACAAGTAAAGTGGCCAACCGTCACCATCGGTTAGAGCCGCTCCCACAGTTCTTCTTGGTTATCTGGCCCAGGCCCAGAAAAAGAAAAGGTTAGGCCATAGCAGATGGCATAGGAAGCACATCTCAGCAAGAACTATCAAATAATAGTTCTTTAAAGTGTCAGAAAAGCCTGGGTTCTAGTTTTTGCTCTGCTCATCATGTGACGCCAGATACACAACTTTGCTGAACATACACACCTAGGCTTCTCTTACGAGTTTCCTGGGAAGGTAAAATCAGGTGTGAAACTTGTTCCTGCCAAAGCAACCCTCATACACTCTGTGTTTCCCCCTTACATCATTGGCAAAGACAGAGAAGAATAAATAAGTAAATTCCTATGCTGAGACTTCATGATCACCACTTTCTAAACTATATGTTGAAAAAACTGTTCTAAAATTATTCCTGGATTAACACCAGCATCACTACTTTATAGTTTATAAAATTGCCCTTTTCTAATAGTGTATTTGTTTTTCTCTATTCTTTAGGCAAAAGTCTGAGAGAACTTTCCAAAGTTATAAATATACATTTTCTAAAAGCCATTAGGCAGATATTGTTTTAAGGACAGGAAGATAATTAATGTGGATTTTGAGGTCTAAGTCAGAAGCATTTAAAGTATAGTCTTCACTACTTTTGTTTTTATTTATACTTATTTTCCTTATAACAAAAAATTAAAACTTTAAATATATTTTCCATGATGCAAATAATACTCATTAAAGCAAACTTTAAAATATGGACCAAACAGTCCTATTAAAAAATGGGCAAAGGACTTGAATAGACACTTCTCCAAAGAGGACATACAGATGGCCAACAGACCTATGAAAAGATGCTCAATGTCACTAACTATCAGAGAAATGCAAATTAAAACCACAATGAAATATCACCTCACTTTGATCAGAATGGCTATCATCAGTAAATCAACAAACAGCAAATGCTGGCAAGAATGCAGAGAAATGGGAATCTTTCTGCACTGTTGATAGGAATGCAGACTGGGGCAGCCACTATGGAAAACAGTGTTGAGTTTCCTCAAAAAATAAAAAATGGAACTGCCTTTTGACCCCAGTGATTCCACTTCTAGGAATTTATCCAAAGAAACCTAAAACACTAATTCAAAAGAATATATGCAGCATTATTACAATAGCCTAGATCTGGAAGCAGCCCAACGTCCATCAGTAGATGAGTGGGTAAAACAACTATGAGACATTTACACAATGGAATATTACTTGGCCATAAAAAAGAAGAAAATTTAAAAGCTAAGTGATGAAGAGATAGATACCAGACACAGAGATCAAAACACTGGTAATCAGGATGCTCACAGCACTGATTGAGTTCAGTCTCAAAATGATGAAGGCTACCCAAAGTGGAATAAAGCAAAATATACAGGGAACCAACAGTGAAGGGAAGGAAACCGGGACTCAAATCAATGATTTGGAACAAAGGAAGAAATAAACATCCAACCGGAACAAAATGAAGAAACAATTCAAAAAAGTGAGGAGAGGCTTATGAAACTCTGGGACAACTTTAAACATTCCAATATCCAAATCATAGGGGTGCCAGAAGAAGAACAAGAGCAAGAAGTTGAAAACTTATGTGAACAAATAATAAAGGAGAACTTCCCCAATCTGGCAAAGGAAATAGACTTCCAGGAAGTCCAGGAAGCTCAGAGAGTCCCAAAGAGGTTGGACCCAAGAAGGAACACACCAAGGCATATCATCATTACATTAGCCAAGGTAAAAATGAAGGAGAGAATCCTAGAAGCAGCAAGAGACAAGGAGACAGTAACCTACAAAGGAGTTCCCATCAGACTGTCAGCTGATTTCTCAAAAGAGACCTTACAGGCAAGAAGGGGCTGGAGAGAAGTATTCCAAGTCATGAAAGGCAAGGACCTACCTCCAAGATTGCTCTATCCAGCAAAGCTTTCATTTAGAAAGGAAGGGCAGATAAAGTGCTTCTCAGATAAGGTCAAGTTAAAGGAGTTCATCATCACCAAGCCCTTATCATATGAAACATTAAAAAGACTTATCTAAGAAATTGAAGAAGATAAAAAACTATGAATAGTAAAATTACAACAAACTCATAATTATCAACAAATGAACCTAAAAAATAAAAACAAAAACTAAGCAAACAATTAGAATGGGAACATAACCAGAAAAATGGAGATTACATGGAGGGTTATCAGTACAGAGAGGGAGGGGGAGAAGAGAGAAAAGGTACAGGGAATAAGAAGCATAATTGGTAGGCATAAAATAAATGGGGAGAGGTTAAGAACAGTATAGGAAACAGAGAAGCCAAAGAACTTACATGTATAACCCACAGACTTGAACTAAGGTGGGGGGAAATGCTGGAGGGCCAGGGGGTGCAGGGAAGAGGGGGGATAAAGGGGAGAAGAAAATTGGGAAAACTGTAATAGCATAATCAATAAAATATACTAATAAATAAATAAATAAATAAAATCTTTAAAAAAGAAAAAGAAAATTTTACCTTTTGCAACAATATGGATGGACCTGGAGAACATTATGCTAGATGAAATAAGCCAGTCAGAGAAAGACAAAATTCACATGATTTCACTCACATGTGGGATCTAAACAAATGGAACTAACAAGCAAAACAGAGACAGGCTCAGAGACAGAGAGCAGGCTGCAGCTCTGGGGTGGGGAGCGGGGGTGGAAAGATCAAGCAGAAGAGAAAAAGAAGTCACGGACACAGACAATGGTGGGGTGATGGTGGGAAAGTGGAGGGCGGTGGGTGGAGGTAGAAGAGGGTATAAGTGGGATAAATGGTAATGGAAAAATTAAAATAAAAAATAAAGTATTAAAAATTAATAAAAAATAAAGGCTATGCAGAATATGTTCAATTTATAAAACAACACATATATCTGCATGGAGAAAAACAAAACTGGTGTGTACTTTGAACACCTTGAACAGCACTGGCATTTAGGAGGTGAACAACAAAATGGTTAATGAAGGAAAGAATCTAAAATAAGAAAAACAAAAAACACAAACAAAATTAGTCAAGGCTATTCTGAAGAATAACTGGGGATATCAAACTTTGCAGATATCAAAACTTTCATAAACCTTTAATAATGTCTGTAGTATGACCACTGGTATTAGTGAAGGGCTAAGAGAACTAATGGAACAGAGAGCCCAGAAATACAACTACTTGTGGAAATTCGGCAGAGACCGGAGGCATTATAATTCAGAGGGAAAGGTCGGACAATTCAATGACAGAGGGAGCACAAGAAGTAGTTTTAATTCATGGCCTCTGCCGTTGGAGCCCCTGGGTCAAATCCCATTTCAGCAGTGGGCCCTGGTGCAGTGCGCTTCATTATAGTTTCCTCGTCTGCAATGAGGGCAACAGTACAGTACTTACCTCGTATGGCTCTTGTGAGGACAGAATAAACTGTTACAGGGATGCTTGCAGAACACACACACACTTCCCCAGAATATTTTAAAAGCTGATTTCCAAAAGTGTAGGGTACATTCATTTGAAAAATATTTATTCATTGCATATTCTATGTCATGAACCCATGACTCTAAAATTTCTCTCCCAAGATTCCCCTATCAACAGCTACTTATATTTTAACAACAATAATAATACTAAATAATAATTTAAATAGAAAGCTCTAATTACAGAATAATAAGCATTTTTAAAATCATTTCAAAGCAAAGTTCAAAAATGAGGCTATCCTACAGTTTTATATATATTCTACATAAAAATTGAGTAATGGGTTAAAGTTACTAAATCATAATATATTCCACTGTGTTTGGAAGATTCAAATAAGGGTCATGCCCCCAAATCTAGCATACTGGTTTTCTGGCGGCTGTGTCTGTGCACTGCTGCCCCCTAATGGTCAGGATGGTAAATATAAAGGACCACACTCGCCACCTTTTACCCAGCTATGTCACATCATGACTTTTGAGAAAACAGCAGAAATGATAGAAGGTTTAAGGCTCATTGAACACTACATATTTTTAGAAAAATCACTCTTAACTCCAAATACCAGTGCTTTGAAGATTATTGAGCTCATTAAAAACTGCAATTTTTTTGTTGAATCTCCTTATTGACACACAAGGAAATTCATTCTTTTCCCATAGAACAAAGAAGCAAACAAACTGCCATTTTTAATGGCAAATACAAAGTGATAGCCAAGGAGTTACACAACTAAACGTTTATAGTGAACATGGTAACAATTTTGTCCAAAGTATCCAAGATGAACTACCCAAGAAAGCTGGCAAAATGCATTATCGCTTGGGAATTTTGAAGCTGGAGTGCGATTTTCGAGAAACGCCCCTGTGCTCCTGCTTAGGTAAGTAAGGGTGCACTACAGCAATGGGAGGTGCGATGATTGCCTCGGACTTGGAAAAGTGACACACATACCAACTGGTATGGAAACATGGATTTTCCTCCTTTCTTGGCAAGCTAAACAAGAATATGCCTAAGGCCCACAGAAAACAAGGCTGAGGACACAGTTTAAATAAAATGCACAGCAAAGCAAAACAAAACAAAAACCCCAATGTCCACTGGAAATTCAAAGTAAGCCAACAGCCACATAGGGAAAAAAATTTTCATCCTACACATTTCATTGGACTCAGCAGTGAATGACAAATTAATGTGACTTTGTTAGAGGTTATCAAGTTTCCCATATTAATTTAGGCATTTAATAATTATTTAATATACCTAGAGCTATGTGGGACAGCAAGTTACACAAATCCTTTTTAAATACCACTGAAACCAATACTATCACTGAACTAAGTGGTTAAACACTGGCAAAATATAACTAAAGTTTTTTAAAAAGATTTTATTTATTTATTCCTAGAGAGAGGGGAAGAGAGAGAAAGAGAGGGAGAGAAACATCAGTGTGTGGCTGCCTCTCGCACATCCCTAACTGGGGACCTGACCTGCCACCCAGGCATGTGCCCTGATTAGGAGTCGAACTGGAGAAATGGAGACCCTTTGGCTCTCAGGCTGGCACTCAATCTACTGAGCCCCACCAACCAGGGCTAAACGTAGCTAAACTTTTTAGAGTTGCCTGGCTGTGAATGCAATACTGATGGAATGACACAATCTCAATTTTCCATCTTCCTAGGCCTTTCAATAATCACCCAATTGAATTAATGTCTCATCCTTAATACGAAATTCTGTATATGACTTTAACATCTAATGTGCTAGTTGCCCTAATCCAGGGTTTCTCAACCTTGGCACTATTGATGTTTTGGGCTAAATAATTCTTGGGGGTGTGTTGTGTATATTGTAAGATATCTAGAAGTATCCCTGACCTCTACCTATCAGATGCCAGTAGCACATCCTCTCCAGCTGCAACAACCAACAATGTCTCTAGATATTGCCAAGTTTTGGGGAGCAGGGGTGGGGAGAGATTGCCCCTGTTGAGAAACACTGCTCTAATTCATGACTCCAGCTAGAAGCTTCATATTCTAAGACCAGTTCTACTTTTACAAGCACCAAGGAAAGCTATACTGCCTAGTTAGCTAAGAGACCTATATTCTCGCTCACCTACTGACAGGCAAATCAAAACCATAATAAGATACCACCACACACCTATAAGAATGGCTAAAAACAAACCTATACAACACAAAAAACTGAGGATACCAAATGGTTAAGATATGGAGCAAATGAAACTCTCACGTATTGCTGGTGGAAATGCAAAATGGTAGACACCCGGGAAGACACTGGCAATTCTTACAGAGTTAACATTTTGTTACAAGCACTCTCATCCTAAATATCTACCCCAGAGAAATGAAAGTTTATGTTCATACAAAAACCCATGCAAATGTTTAGGGGTGGTTTTATTCATAATTGCCGAAACTGTCCTTCAGTTGGTCAACAGATCAATAAAACTTGGTATATCCATACAATGGATTATTACTCAACAATAAAAAGGAATTAACAACAGATAAAAGTAGTGACACGGGTGAATCTGAAATGCATTTGGCTAGCTGAAAGACATCAAACTCAAAAAACTCCATAAGGATGTTATGGAAGAAGCAAACACTGAACAGACAGAAGACAGGAGTTGCTAGGAGTCGGAGGTGCTGGGACAACGTGACTCTCAGGGCACATTAGGAAATTTTTGGAGTAAAAGATGTTCTATGCTCTCACGATGGTGGTGGTGGTCATATAACTTCATTCATTTGTCAAAACCCAGAGAAGTGCACATTTAAAAAGGGCCAATTTTACTACATGAGAATTTATCATAGTGAACATGAGTTAAAAATGAACAAACGAATCAGACATGATAGGGCGAGGAGTTTGCTTTCTATGCTTTGGGTTAGGGCCTCGTTTTCTCACAATAATCTAAATAAGTTGTTTATATTTTCTTTCATTCTTTATAACAACAACAACATTTCTTTATTTACAATTAGCCAAGAGTACAAAGGTCATCAGTGTAGACTAAATTTGCCGGGCGGTAAAATTAACTTCCTGAAGAAATGGAAGGGTACAGATCTTATGTGACTTAGAGTGGCTATTCTGATACTTGGGATTTGTTCTCTTGTTAGGATTTTAAAACCTATTTGTTTCCAGGGCAATGAAATACTGGTAAGGTATAAATAAAAATCTTACATGATTTTATAAGAAAGTCCAAGTGCTCTCATTTATCCTTTAACTTTTAAGAAAACTGTCAGACAACTTACACCACCTGGCTAACATTTATGTACTACTGCAGGTGCAAAACAAATGACAAAAATGCACTATGTAAAACAGTAAAACACGTGTCCAGCTAATTTCTGGGAGATCTGAAAGGGAGGTTTTACAAAGTTCCTGTCCTGGCCAATCTTAATATTCTCATTTTGTGTGCGGTTAGCAGTCCTTTAGGAGCGCATGTCAAAAATCACAAGCATAGAGCAGGCAAATAGGTAAATGCGCCGTCACGCAGACAGCGAAGACTCTGGAAGCCAAAGTGGGCTGACCTGGAATTACCAACTGAGCAAGGAAAGAAAAGATGTAAAAATGTACAGACAACAATCATCATGGTATAAACCTTACCAATGCTTACGAAATCTGTCTCTAACGGACTTACCCCTTCCTTCTCCTTCACCCCACCTTCCCATCCCCTCCTCCGCCAGTCAGCAGATACTTTTCTTAATTATTTAGGAGGCTCCAAAAAGTCAAAATAGCAGCCAAACCCAGTTACGATTCATCCTATTCCTATCGACTCACATTCCTACAATTCATTCCTGCTCACCAGAAAGCAATACAAAGGAGTAGCGAGAGGAAACTGAAAAATTACGGTTTGCTGTTAAGGTATTTCAAAGGGAAGTAAGGGAAGGAGGCTGAATATACTTACCAGACCTCGTACAGTACAGTATTTACAAACACCTGAATGGAATTAGCAAATCTCCATTACAACCCAATAATAAGGACAAGGTACTTAAATTCCTTTGTTGGCTCTTGCTTATTACCAAAGGGAATTTTAGAAGTGTGATTTTTTAAAAACCTGACTAGTTAAAAATAGAACCATCTGGATTATTTTCCTTGCATTGAGGCCATCCTTCCTTCCTCCCTTCATACTTTCTGCATGACCAAAGAAAGTATCTTTACCACTGTGCTCTGCTTTTCAACTTTGTAACGTATTTACTTCAGAAATGTTGGGACCATCAGGGACTTGAAAAACTTAAAACTAGAAGGAATTTTGGAGAGTCTGAGGACAATCCGTTGGGATATTCTTAAATTCTCCCCCAAGATGTACCCTCCTCTCAGGGACATCAGGGGAATCATGTACCTAGAAAATGCTGGCAACAGTAGGTGCCTAATGAATACATACCGAACAAATGGAAGTAGTAAAATTAAATTAAATAGAATTGGATTACGGGAGGGGAAAAAGTACAATAAGGGCTCGAGAAATGTAGAGTTCACTTGAAGGGCGATTTCCACCTCTTATGCAGTAACGTAATCCCTCATGCTGACCTTTACGTAGGTGTTAGAGGACTGGGTTCGTTTGTGCTTTACACTCCCCTTTAAGAATATACAATTAGTAGATATTTATTTCACTGCAGTTTTCATTTTGTGTTGGCTTTGTGTTAGCTATCTATCATAACACTTAAGATCTGTAGGATAGCAGAAAAAATTTTACTTCATTTCTGCATCAAGGCAGCTTGGCATACCCCCTAACATACAGTGTGGGCTCAGTCACGTGATGGAGACACACCTGTGTCAGAAGCCCAGCTCTGGTCTCTTACAGGCTATAACATTTCACAGGTCGGGAGTAGGCTGGTAAAGGTCCAAGAAATAAACATTCAGTATTAAAGGAATCAGTCTCAGAGTATCAAACACTGACTCCCAGCTGATGTTTTATATTTTGAAATCCATCAATAAATCACTCCAAGTATAAAGTCAGCAATTGAAAATAGCACTGTTTTTCCAACCGAAGATGAGCCAGCCTAATGGAGTGAAAGAATATAGGCTTAGAAATTGGATAGATAAAAATTCCTGAATTTAAAATGTGGATTCAATTACTTAATAACCATATGATCCTAAACCAATTATCCCCAGCAAAACAGGGATAATGACACCTATTTTACATTATTGATATGAGAATTAAAGATGATATATGTGAAGAGCTTAATCCCATGCCTGGCATGTTGTTTTAAACACTCAATATTTATTATTACAATAGGTCAAAAGAAATATCTCACAAGTTCATGACATACATTAGTTCTACACAGCCCTCATAAATAGCAAAGTCCAGCAGAGCCCACAAATTTTCCTTCTGACCAAATTTTTCTTAAGTTCCAGCATACTAATCAAGAAATAGATTTATGTGTTGGACAGTTATATGTGGAGTTTAGGGTATCAGTCCAAGGGATGCATTTTAAAGTGACTTCAGAAATAAAATGTATAAGTAATTGAATAAAGGAACATAATTTAGTATTCCCGCTTTTTTTTATCTAGTTGGTTCTCAGATTTTGAACAGATATAACTAATGACCCAACATCCAAAAAGGTGACCTATGCAAATAGTCAAGTTAAACAATACCAGGATGCTGGCCCCAAATCCCCCTTAACTGCATCTCCTGAAAAATACATTTCCCCCAGCTTCTCCCTGGAAGAGCATACTTTCCACTAACTTTCTTTCCTTAGTAAGAGAACTGAACTCTGAAAAGACTTTACAAGCAGGAGAAAGAACTTGGAATCTATTAGTCAAAACCCATTTTTCCACATGTACATAATCTCCCTGTCATGGTAGGTTCTCTCATTTCCTGGTATTCAAACTATTATTTCTCACCATACCAGTGTGAACTATGAAATCATTTACACTTATTGCATTTCTTTTATATGTGGAATATTTTCACCATTGAAGTTTTGTAATTGGTCATTGGACAATTGCTGTCTTTCAGCTTTTTACTCTCTGTTGAAAACAATTCAACTCAAATGATTTTCCTGGTCCAGGTAACCCTCACGGTAGTAAGCTAAAGCAGAATATGTCAGTCAGTTCTGTCTGCGTCAGTTCTGGCCTCCAATGGGTATAATCTTCATGTCTTAAAATGCCCAGTATACTCTTAAGAAGACAAAAACCTAAATGAAAATCACAATGAGGGCAAATGACAAAATGGAAAACTGTGACTAAGAAGTTTTCCATATACAGTAATTGAGAGAAAAATCATTAAAGAAAATGTAATTTGTTTTGATGCATAGTACCAATTATAATATCTTGGGAATTTACAGTTCAAAGGTCTGAAGTCAGAACAAATTATTATGACTAGAAAGACAGAATTTTTTACTTTTTCAAACAAAATGCTTTATCAGCACTTTTAACACGAACGACGGTCTAAAGAAACACACTTACTTACATTTTTGAACAGCTGCTCAGCAAGCTCTCTGACGTGCTTTATCGTCTTCAGCGGGCTATTTTCTTCAGCTTTCATTCGCTCTACTTCAAAAGCTACCAACTTGAAAAAAGAATCAAATGGCAAAACATCAACTCCGAAATAAGGTAAAACAGGAAAATGTGTGATAATTTCATACAAGTAGCAAGCCAAACAGCACCTAAAATATGTAATACTACGAAAAACATTGTATATTCTTACTGGGCTTCCCCTCTGTTCTAGATTTACAGTCTGTCCAGTCATTGGGTAGTCTTGTGGTTTCTCCCTGATGATTTAGGGCCTTATTTCTTCTCGGGAAAAGTATTTCTGGGACTCAGAGGGAGCCTTTCATTCTCCAGGCCTCACGTAAATATTTCTCTCACTCAGAGAATTTTGGATGGTCAGAAAGTCTCCAAACATTTCCCCAACTCACAAAACATGAACCAAATGTTCAAGTCAGGTCACTCAGATGCTAGTTCTAGCTCTCATGACAATAAGATTTGGAACAAGTCACTAAACCTCCTGAGCTTCAGTTTCTTCGTATCTAAAATAAGATAAAAGAACAAGATGACCTCCCAATTCTCAACTTATACAAACTCTAATCCATTTTCCTACTAACTACTTTGCTGGGAGAACTGTGTGTGTATACTTGGAATGGAGGAAAGAGTACTGACAGGAAAAATATTGTGTAAGGAGGAAGGGTAGACAGATGGGTGAAGTTTTAAAAAAGGGTTTACAATTTTTCCTTCTAAGAACTAATAGATTCACTGGAATAGACAACATACAAAACCATGACTTCACCTAGTCTAGGTCGGGATTCAGAAAGACTGTCTAACAAATGCAAACAATGCTTTCCTTCTAACAGGCTGATGTGATGGGAGTGTGGGGGTGAGCTGCTCCTCAAAGCTCCATAATCCTGTCATGACGCAGGCTGTTGGAAGCTAAATGAAAACAAGGGTTCCTTTCCCAGAAGCACCCAGGATTTTCCTACACAAGCACATTCTCATGCAAACCAATTAAATGGCGAAAGAGGGCAGACAAGAAATGACTTAGGTCTGATGTCTCATTCCTTTTAGGCCCCTGACTGAAGTATACACATGAACTGGCTTTCAGTAACATCAACAAGACACCAAAACTCGTCACTGACAGCAGAATGCAGAACAGAATGAACCCTAAGAAGAGACCCAACAGGAATCTTGGACAGAGTCCTTGCCTTCTTATTGTTTCTAATCTAAAGAATGAAAATGTGTGTGTGTGTGTATTCATATTTCCTTATGTATATATATAGCTTATGTATATAATATACATAATAAAAGATATGTTGCCATATAAAGTTAAGAGATACAAAATAAAGCTTAGTGCAGACTAGCAGACCTCCAATCTACTTTGGAGAGGGTGGTAAGATAAGAGCAGGGTATGAAGAATGGAAGGTTATAGTCAGACTGAAAGGTAGAGGGAGGACGTACCAGGCAAGGGAAGGACTTTCAAAAAATAGTCAGAGGCCACAGCAAGCAAGCTTTCTGAAAGCAACCAATATGACTTATTAGTTGTGATGCAACTGCCAGAGGGATTTTGGATAGGCCAAACTATCCAGTTTGGGTAGACTAAGGGAATTTGGATAGAAATGAAAGGGGTACATAAACCAGTATTACTATTCAGGATGCTTCAGAGACTAATAAAATGAAAGCTAGAAAAGACTCTGAAAAGCATCTAATTTAATCCCCCCAAACACTGTCTCAATTACTTAGGATCTAAAGGCTGATATGTTAATATCAGATAACCAACGATCAATCATATTTAATGTTGACATTAGAGAATCAGTGATCAATAACTGATGAAAATGAATTGTTCACCCTCAGAGAATTGCTCCTAAATCCTCATAAGATTTGTTTTATTATTAACTAAAGCATTTGGTGCAGTTCTCCATACTCAGAATTAAAACATGTGCTTCTTTCAATCTTAGTTTTGAATACTTCATTACCTTAACTGAGAATTAAAGATCCTTCTCTGAACCAAAGGTCTTCAAGACCTTGATTCCTACCTTCTCTATGTTATAAAATAAAACCAGCAGCACCATAATATGACCACTATTACTACTCTCCACTACACCTTGGGTGCTAGGAGTGTTTTTCTTTTATAGATTTCAAGGAACTTTTATATTTATTGGTTCTCCCATCCAAGTACTAACCAGACCAAACCCTGCCTAGCTTCCGAGATCAGACACGATCGGGCACGTTCAGGGTGGTATGGCCTTAGCCTTTGGTTCTAACACAGTGCTCTTTCAGAAACTGAAATGGGAATAACATTCCTTGTTCCATACACCAGAATGGGCTGCCATGAAAACAGTTAAATGACAAGTGAAAAGATGCATTAGAGAAATCACAATGAATACAAAACAGCACCCTTATTTTAAGTCATATCTATTCTAACTTTCCCTTTATATGGCCAATTCCTTCAGAATAGAGATTTAAATCTCTTTTATACATTTAATATCTCCCCGTGAAGCCCTTACAGATTAGGAAGAATGCTACTAAGCTAAACTGTGGCTCTAGAACACTGATAGACAACAGGTAACTTTGAAATTCCGTATCTATACATTAAACTCAGACTTTTCCTCCATGAAACCAATAAAGGAATCATGTTATACCTTCAAAACAAATCTTCTATTTATACAATCACTCAAAGATTTTAATCAATTATTTAATATTAAGTTCAAGATTTTATGTGTTTTCGATATCCTACAATTATACTTTTTCTAATTTTTCTAATCCACATTTTAATTAAATACCAAAATCTGATAAGCATAATAGTAAATACTTGGCTTATCTGATATTTAATTTAAAGTATAGTCATGTTTTTGATTAAAGTTTAAAATACTATTTTTTTACATTTAACTACTGGCCTCATTTTGACTGTAAATAATGTATTCATTTGATAAAAGCTATACCTCATCGAAGAGATCACAGGATCTATAGGGAGGACCTCTTTCTGAAACAAAGCCTGCAAACGCCATTCCATTGAGAACTTTAGTGAGGAAATCGTTCTCAACCAGACCGCGCTGCCCCAAGAAAGCTGTCTGTAAGAAAGAAAATGTGAAATGAGGAATTTATCACTCAGCAATGAATGAATGCTGGAAACAAAATATACTGGAAAGATAACGCTTGAATAAATGTCTTCACGCAGAAAGGTGTTACTATAAAAGACATCTCTCCAAAAGGTTTTTGATACCTGAAATGCCACATGTATTGGAAAGAATAAAAGTGAATCTGTTTGTAAAGCAGGAGAAATCAGAAATTAACACTCCATTTTAAAATAAACAACAATTTAAAGTTAACATACTCTGAAGAAAAACATGTCAGTTCCATAGTTTTATTAAATATTATCTATCCACACAAAACACAGACTTTACCCTCATTTGATATATTAAGGTCAAAATACAAGGCCAGAAAAAGACAACCAAGCTGCTTTATTTAGAGTCTACATTTTGGACAGACTCAACATAGTTCTGTATCTTACCTTGTGAAAATGTATTACTGGTTCTGCATGAATTCTTATAAGTTGTAGGCATGATCTATATCCTTGGAAAAGTTGTGCAAATAATCTAAGAAAAACTGCACGTACTTCTTTATCCTGAAAATACAAGAAGAAAATATGTTAGGTAATTGAATTTCTTAAAAAAAAACAAAAGAAATATCACAAAGTCAAGAAGTTGTAAAGAACTTGAGGGATTATTCAATAAATCTATATGTCTGTACTTCCTACACGTCTCATTTGTGGCAGCCCTGAGTAGTGGGGCATCTAGGCTGTTCCACTGCTGGGACAGCACAGGCTGTTAAATGGTTTTTAAAGTTGAACCAAACAAAACTTGCCTCTAGCACACTCAATCTCCTTATCAGAAAAACATAAGTCACAGTTTCTCTCCTTTCAATGTATTAAAGAACGGCATAATACCCAAGTTGTTTGATTTTTAGAGATGTCAAAAGAATTACAAATATAAATAAAAAACTCAAAAGACTATTTTCAAGCATATTTTATGAACTATGCTACTATGGTTGTCCCATTTTTTCTCCCCTTTATCTCTCACCATACAGAACCCCTCTCCCGCAACTCTCCCCTCCACCCCGCAAGCTTCGGTCATGTCCACAGGTCGTGCATGTAAGTTCTTCAGCTTCTCCATTTCCCATACCATTCTTAACCACTCCCTGTCTATTTTGTACCTACCCTTTATGCTTCTTATTCCCTGTACCTTTCCCCCCATTCTCCCCCTCCCCCCCTTTGCTGATAACCCTCCATGTGATCTCCATTTCTGTTATTCTGTTCCTGTTCTAGTTGTTTGCTCATTTTTTGCTTTTGCTTTTTAGGTTCAGTTGTTGATAGTTGTGAGGGTGTTGTCATTTTACTGTTCATAGTTTTGATCATCTTCTTTTTCTTAGATAAGCCCCTTTAACAATTCATATAATAAGGGTTTGGTGATGATGAACTCCTTTAACTTGACCTTATCTGGGAAGCACTTTATCTGCCCTTCCATTCTAAGTAATAGCTTTGCTAGATTGAGTAATCTTGGATGTAGGTCCTTGCCTTTTATGACTTTGAATACTTCTTTCCAGCCCATTCTTGCCTGCAAGGTTTCTCTTGAGAAATCAGCTGACAGTCTTATGGGAACTCCTTTGTAGGTAACTGTCTCCTTTTCTCTTGCTGCTTTTAAGAGTCTCCCCTTATCTTTAATCTTGAGTAATGTAATTATGATGTGTCTTGGTGTGTTCCTCTTCGGATCCAACCAGTTTGGGACTCTCTGAGCTTCCTGGACTTGCATGTCTATTTCCTTAGCTAGACTGGGGAAATTTTCTTTCATTATTCATTCAAGTAAGTTTTCAATTTCTTGGTCTTCCTCTTCTCCTTCTGGCACCCCTGTGATTCAGATGTTGGAACTTTTAAAGTTGTCTCAGAGGTTCCTAAGCCCCTCCTCATTTTTTGGAGTTCTTTTTTTTTCACTCTGTTCTGGTTGAATGTTTATTTCTTCCTTTTGCTCCAAATTGTTTATTTGAGTCCTGGTTTCCTTCCCTTCACTGTCAGTTCCCTGTATATTGTCCTTTATTTCACTTTGCATAGTCTTCACTCCTTCCTTTAGTTTGCATCCATACTCAAGCATTTCTCTGAGCATCTGATAGGTTGGCTGTCTCCTAATTGCTTAGTTATTTTTCTGGAGTTTTGATCTGTTCTTTCATTTGGGCCATATTTTTTGTTTCAGTGCAGCTGTTATGTTGTAAGGGGCAGAGCCTTAGGTATTCGCCAGGGTCAGCCACTTCACTGCGTCGTGACGCTGTATGTGGGTGAAGGGTCAGAGAGGGAACAGTGCCACTTGCTCTGCTCTCACCCCACTTTTAGTCACTTCCCTTGACACCCACAAGTGAATTGTGCCCTTCTGTTGCTGATTCCTAGGTGTGTAGCTTTGTGTACATTCTAGGATCCTGTGGGTCTCTCCAACAGACTCTCCTGTGAGGCTGGGGGTTTCTCCCACTGCTGTAACCCCCACGTGTTTTTACTGCCAGAGGTTCTGAGGCTTTATTTTCCCCACGCTAGAACCCTGGGTTGCATGGTCTGTCTCACTCCCCAGTTGTTCCTCCCAGTTTACCCACATGCAAATGTGTGACTGCCCAGTCCACCAGCCACCATGTTGCCACACATCCTCTCCTCCCAGGCTTCCCATCTCCAACCCTCCTACTAGGTCTGGATGAATGTTTCTTCTTTAACTCCCTGGCTGTCAGACTTCCATACAGTTCAATTTTCTGGCAGTTCTGGTTTTTATTATTTTTTAAATCGGCTGTTATCCTTCTTTTGGTTGTGGAAGAAAGCGAAGCATATCCACCTATGCCTCCATCTTGGCCACAACTACATACCATCAAAAGACTATGTTTAAAGCCTATAAAATTTTTCCAAAATTCACAACTTATAAAAATCTTTTCTTGTATTAATAAGATATGGTAAACTCTGTTTTAATAATTCATGTTTCAATGAAATCACAGTTTTAGAACTGTAGGAAAACATACAGACTTATTTAGTCAGTCCTTTATTTAATTATAAGGGAAGAGTCAAGAATGCTTAAGGAACTTGTTAAAAGTGTCTAGCTCTATGAAGCTCCTAATTGGTGAGAAAGTTCATCTATAAGAAATGCACTGATAACAGGGGAAAGAATGGAAGGCTGGTCAAGGAACATGTATAAAGGACCCACGGACAAAGACAATGGGGGAGGGGGAGGAGGACTGAATGTGAGAGCTGGGGGTGGGTAGTGTGGGGTAGAGTAATGGGGGAAAAATGAGGTCAACTATAATTGAACAACAATTTTTAAAAAAGAAATTTAACATAAAAAAAGGAAATGTACTGAATAAAATAAAAAAGGGATCTCTGTTATATACTCACCCTTTTATGGCTTCTAATTGAACTATTTTCATCTGCTCACTCCTCAAACTTGATTCTCTCCCGTTATCAACAATCTGTTTCAATTTTTTGTAAGCTACTCCCCCCTCCTTTTTTTTTTTTGTTTTTAATCCTTGCCTGACCCTTTTGATTTGCCATTTAGCACAATTTTCCAGGGTGTAAGCTAAGTAATCTAATTTCTGATTTTTTGTGCCCTACTTACTCATGCCTCCTTGGGATAAGTCTTCGTCCTTCTCCCTACTGGGTCAGTGTGCTGCCCTGTGGCTCCTACTTGAGCAGGCCACAAGGTGAGTCGGTGGCAATTCTCTTAATTTCTAGTTTGGTCCACTTTTTACTAGGCTGTCCACCTATCATTATTTTTACTAGACAGTCCATCTAATCCAGTATCTTTAACAACTATACAAATAAAAGTACAGTCCTCTTTAAAAGCATAAATTTAAATCTTAAACTTCTTACCAGCATTTTTGAGTGGGATAAAGCTGTTCGTGGAGGGGGAAAAGCATGATCTGCTACTTCCAAATCTGGGTGTAGAATCTAAAGCAAATAAGTTTTGTTATATAGAAGGTCATTATGTCAATAAAACCTACTATTTATTGTACATGGAGCATTAGATATAAAGTATCAATACATGAATTACAATATATTTTCTCCATGAACTACAATACTGTTAGCTGAGGCAGCTCTGTATGTATAGACATTATTGTGAAAAGATCTCCAAGATAAAATATTTAATGAAAAACATGTATAGTATAGTCTCATTTATTTGAAAATAAATCTTAAATGTATATATATACATGCATTGCTATACACATAAATGAAAATGTAAAGTTCTGAAAGAAGATACACTAAGCTATAAAATAGTAGGTACCACTGGGAAAGAAATGGTCTAGGGCAAAGCTATTTGTCTATATAGTTGAAAATTTTAAATAAGCATTTATTTTTAATGTTCTTAGTATAATTGAAAGTTAACTAACTGAAATATTCAGGAGAAAGGACATAAGCTTATAAACTTCACAGTTCATATGAGTAAATGTACAATACAACGAAACAAGCACTATAAATAGATAAAGAACATATGTGAAATATAAAGTATTATTAATTCAACTTAGGCAAAGCTACAAAAAGAAAGTGACATTTGAGTTAGGCTTTGCAGGAAAGCAGGCTGGGGAGCAGGTGAGAAAAAGTATACAGCAGTTTGTTTTTTAGTGTGTAGCAATTTTTTTTTCTGAAGAATCATTTTCAAATACTCAGGATCTGACAGTATATTCAAAACAGACCAGAAAACTCAAAACAATATTTTAAAATGTCACTAAAACAAGACAATATTTATAATCCAATCGCCCAATCACTACTACAGAATAAAGTCTTAATGTTCATACAACCATCCATAGTCATTACACAGTTCAAGTACTGCACTGCCATTTGGTTACAATTATTTAGTAAGGAAATGAAGCTTACACTCATGTATCAAAGCTCCCACACGGTCCGCCACACCTGATCTCTTTCTGGTCCTATCTGACAGTACACTGTGCTCTCAGGTCACGTTCACGGTGCTACACTGCAGCACGCAATGTGCCACTGTGCTTGACAACTACAAAAACCGCATACCCCGTTTCCTCCCAAATTAATTCTATTCACTGATTAAATTTGGCGGCACAGGTGTTGTCAGCGAAGGTTTGCCAGTGTGCAGCAGAACCTCTATCAAGAGCCACTGACTTAAGAGTTAACCTCTTAATTTTTGTTTTCTATTTAATCCCAGAATAATTATAAATATCAATATTAAGTAGTCATATGTAAGATTTTAAAACTTATTTAAGGTTTCTAGAACATTAAACTTTTTTTCAGTCATTCATATACAACTTTCTCAGCTTTTGATATATCCATATACCACCAATGCAATTATTTAACTATAAATTACATTAGAAAAAAAATCAGTTGTCTCTGAATGTTCCCATCCTATAGATACCACTATAACAACTTAAAGACTGATGTAAATTTGATTTTTTTTTAGAATAAAATTCATCACGGTAAGCCTAGACTTCTTAGTTCCTATTTAAGTTGCTATTTAAGGAAAAAAAAATTTTAAACAGCTCACCCTACAATATTATTCAAGAAGAATATGAAGGCCTTAGTTCTAGTCATGGCTTCAAATGCAGAATTTCTAAGTTTCAATTTTCTGATGATAGATAAATGGGCACCTAAAACATTATTAGTACAATAAACTACTGTGCTTTTAGAAATCAAATAAAGTAAAATAACTACAAAAAATTTAAATTCATTTCACTGAGAAACATCCAGACCACATGATTTCTTAAAACTTTGCTACACAGAATGCTGGACATTTAATCTATCTGTAGTCACATCTTCCTGTAGTAACTTGAAAACACTGGTAAAAAACATCACACTGTTTTGCGAGCAGCACATCTATCAGAGAGGAATGAAATGTTAACAGGAGGTTGAAGGAGAAGGAACTAGTGCTAGCTTTTAACGCGGGGGCGGGGGTTAGGGCAATCAGTGATTTTGAGGCAGAGTCTAGTCTTGTTTTCACTGGTGTGTTTCCAATATACTGAATACGACAGCATCAGTATCCTGGATGTTGAATATTCAATACTGAATATTCAGTATCTGATATACTAAATAAATATGTTGAAGGAAAGAATGAATATATAACAAATACTCAGTTACACATTCAGGATTCAAAGTATATTCTTTAGATAATGTTTAGTAAAGACTCCTAAATACTACATAAGACTACATTCATGTTTTAATACCTTTTTAAGAAAGTAATCACAATGTTAATAATATGCAATTCTAATTATCTTAGTTATCTTTAAATCAAGAGAAAACTACTCTTTTACAAAGTGGCATACCAAAGAAAGAGCTGCTTGAGTCTGATGCAGAAGTGGCTCCGGGAGGGAAGAGAGGTGAGTACATTCAGGGATTTTAATAGTGCCTCCATCCAAATCTGCTATGATTACATCTAACTGAAGGAGAAAAAAATTAATATAATTAATAAAATGTATTTGTTGTTAGGCAAATTAATTTAGCCTTCACTAATTTGAAATGAGAAGAAAGAGGCGTGGAAGAGACCCTTGCTGTCCACAGTGCTAGAATGCTGGGTGCGTGGCTTCCCAGCTACTGTCTACAGTCGTGCCCCCTTTTCCGTGATTCTGCTTTCCCAGGTCTCGGTTATCCTCACTCAACTGGTCTGAAAATACTGAGTGGAAAACTGCATAAATAAGCAATTCATAAGTTTTAAATTGTAAGCCATCATGAGCTGTGTGATAAAATTTTGGGTTGGCCCACTCTGTCCTGCTCAGGCGATATCCACACTGCATATGCTACCCACCCATTTGTCACTTGGGAGCCACACAGTATCTAGGCTGCCGCAGTACTGCAGTGCTTGTTTACACGCCACGCTTGTTCTACTTAATCAGGATCGCGAAGTGCAAGAGTCGTGATGCTAGCAATTCAGAGAGGCCAAAGAAGCTGTAAAGTGCTTCCTTTAAGTGAAGAGCTATGTACGTATAGGAAAAAACACGGTATATATAAAGTTGAAGACTATCTGGGTGCAGGCATCGACTGTGGGCCTTTTAATGTATCTCCTATGGCTATGGAGGGACTATCCCATTTCTCAGCTTCCTTTGAAATTAGGTGTGGTACTAAGTTTCTGCTAATGGAATGTGGAAAGTAATGTGTACACCTCCAGGAACTCAAAAGAGAGGAGATGTAAGGCTCTCTTTCCCCATTCACGGCTGAAACTATGAACTGGCAGCAACCCAACCTTCAAT
Source organism: Tonatia bakeri (assembly GCA_004024845.1). NCBI lineage: Eukaryota > Metazoa > Chordata > Mammalia > Chiroptera > Phyllostomidae > Tonatia > Tonatia bakeri. The sequence continues at coordinate 57,093 of PVIA01005908.1, forward strand.
TCTCAGATGATGACAATGCCTGAGGGGCTTCTGGTGGGAAAGAAGGAAAGAAGCTTGGGCTTTTGCTGAGTTCATGGGCTAACCTGGGCCGGCACCGTGGAGCGCCTCTACAGGTGCTGCGCGTGCTAAGGAAAGTCCATTTGTTGGGCCACTGAATTTTGGGTGCTGCACTATAGTACAGTAGCTATAATCTACAGGACCAAGTAGCCATTACATGAGTGAATAAACAAAGCAACTATGCACACCCAAATGGTACTGTTTAGGTGCTCAAGAAACTGATTTTTAGCATTTTATGACAATTTACAAATAACTTACATAAAAATGTAAAAAACCAAAAAAGTAAGACAAACTAGCCAAGATGGCTGAAGTTATTATGTTGAAAACAGGATTAAAATTCATTCTAGTTTATTCACCAAAAAATTAAGAAATTTACTTTAGCAACACATCAACCTCAAGGGGAAAAAAATTTACTGGAAAAAAATTTCCTACAAACCAGATGGGTATGCTTCTAATTAGTATTACACTAACTAGGTTTATACTGATTTATGCATATTTTTATACAGTGATATCAAAGTTAAAAGCTAGATATCAACAAAGAAAATTAGGCAGAATGATTAATATATGAATGAGGGTCCTGTTTATAATTACAATGTTGAATAGTCTTTTGTCAGTTTAAGTGACACCTATAATTTGATTATAATTGCAATTATATATAAGTACCCATAGAGCTTACCTCTTTTCTGGCATTTAAAACTAAAACAAAAGTGGAAATACAAAATCTTAAGGATCTGTGGATCACAGGTGTCAGGGAGCCCAACTTTTCAGGAAAGAAGTATTCTTCAACTTCCTGAGAAGCCTCATGCAGTCTGTCCCGTACACTCCACACACAGCGCTTGTGAAAGCCCCTCTCACGCTGAGAGAACCATCCAGTATTGCTGGGTAGCTCTAATGGCTAAAACTCTCATACTGAGCAAAAATTTGTTTCTATACTCACTATGCTCGCTTATTCTATTTCAGTCTTTTAGAGCTACAAAAAGAGATCGTATCCTTATTTCCTATGACAGCCACTTGAATATTTATATTTAGTTATCAAGTAATATTAGGTTAGTACTTAAGAAAATTTCCTTATGACCTCACACGATATAGTTTCTAAACTCTTGAGGATCCTGGATACCCTTCTCTGAAGCACGTTGTTCTTACAGTCCCTCTTAAAGTGCAGAACGGAGAACCAAACACATTATTCCAGAACTGGCATGCGCGTGGAGCATTACTTTCCTTCTTTGGGATTTTTACTCATATAGCATAAGAAACAGAATAATTTGTTGGGGCTCATACTGAACTTGCATTCCACTAAAACCCTTCCCTCTTTTGAAAACGATTTTTGCCTTTTAGTTATCAACCATTTAGCATTAACACCGCCTCATTTCAAAATATGAATAAATTACTTATAGCAAATGTATAAATAGAATACTACCTAACATTATTTTATCTTCCTTTCCCATAGATAAGATGAAGAATACAGAAAGACGAACTTAATATGCCAAAAGAGGTGGCATTTAAAGATATTAATAAATTTATTTTGTAAATCTCTCATATTTGCTATTGGAAAAATTACTATGTTTAGATTTTTCAATGACGTTTTTCTTCTAGCCCATCTTTTTGATAGGGAATACAATGGAGCTGAAAACAGTAGTTAGCTGAAATGTTATAAAACTCAAAGTAACATGATAAACCTCTGGCCTCAATAACTGGCAACTTAAAGATGAATACTTACAAGTTCATGGATATCAGTTTTAAAGACTGAGTGTACTCCAATAATGAAAGGTGTTGGGGAACTTAGAACTTCTAGTAGTTGAGCCGGGAGAATGGGAATATAAGGATAACTGGAAATAGTAAAAATATACGTGAGATATATTTGTTTTCCACAGTCTAAACATATTTTCATCTACATGCTATAAATTTTTTATATTACCTAAGTTTAGAAATTGTCAATAATGTTTTCATGGTTATTAATATTTAATTTTCAAAAGGACAGATTTTTTAAAATCTTCAGGTGAAAGATATGATTAGATATAATAAAATGTAAAATAAATGGAATGCCCAGTGGCACCCCAATAAACTCAATAAAAAGTAAAAAAGTAAAATAAACAGAATCCTGGGCAGCTTTCTTATCCCTTACCCCTCCTAGGTAAGCAGTCTCCTTGGGTTTTTTAATCTTCCTTGAAAGCAGTTTCCTTACTTGACAATGTGACATCAGACAATAACACTGACTCCCTGATGGGTCCTCCCCATCAACACCGGTCATTTGTCTGCATAAAACTCACTCTCAAATTCTATTTTTCTATACCTGATTTTTCATTCAGTTAGAGTGGTAAAGTATAAAAATTAAGGTCTAGACATATTTAGGGGTCAAGAAAAGTACATACACAAAAATCTTTTAAACTTTTAAAGTAAAATCTATAGACAGTCTAAATATTGTTCTGGTTTGTTTGAACTTAAGTTTCCTAGATGTTGTGATTATCAAATTGATAAAACCATGTATTAGAAGAAAATATTCTACTTATAGCACTATCAGGCATCAGTACTTAAACTGTCTTGTTTTTTACTTTTTATCATGGAAAAATTTTAACCTACTCCTCAAAAACCAGGAAACCAGACAGGCACATGAAGCCCACGTGTCCAATGCAGATCTGACCACTACTGATGTGTAACGGACATATATTGCTGCCCTTCTGTTCTCTTCCCCACTGTATTATTTGAAGCAAATTTTGGACATTATATTATTTGTACCAAATACTTTAATACATATCTAAAAAAGATAAGGGCTCTTTTTTATTAAACCCATAATACCAATATATCCCTAAAATTAATAATTTTTTAATATTACAAATAACATAATAACTTAATGTTATCACCAACCATATCCAAAGAGAATTAAATGTTACTGACAATACTACTCTTAATTAATTTTTCACTAAATTAATCAACACTCATTAATGGATGGCTTGGCAAAGTTCCAAATTCTAGGCTAGACTTCTATCAAAATTCTGACTTTGTAAAATAAGACCTTGTGGTTCAAACTATTATTGTGCAATGGCTTTCGACTGACCGTTAATAACTAACACATAATGTGGGAATACATAAAAGTACAAGTAAAAATCTCACCTGTATTTAAGAGGAAACATTAAAGATTCCAGGGCTCTACAAGCATCACTAAGTCTCTGGAAACTTGCGGAATGGAAGAGAACCTTGTTTTCTGTGAGGACTGCACAGAAGAGGCTGAGGACATTTTGAATTCCTGGAAACACAAAAGCAAATACTTACCAAATGCATTTAATGTTTCTATGTGTTGCCAACAAACATAGACTTAGAATGACATGGAATGAAAAAGCCAGTATTTTTTAAATCCCTGAAGGAAAGTATTTGGTTAAACTATAAATTCCATACAACCTATGGGCACTTGTTTTTCCAAACTTTCAGTTTTGTCTTTATATTTCAAGTCAACTTAACACTAATTGAACTTACTAGTTGTTTAGAAACATACCATTACCTTCTTTTCAAGTAAATCTCCAAGGCCTTTCCTTAAATTCCTATTTTAGATGCTGCCATTGCTCTAAAAACTTTTTTCCTTTTCAAAGTTCTTTTTTTCTGATGTTAATACAACCACGCCAGCTTTGCTGTTGAAATTTTCCTCGTACAGGTCTTTTTCCATATTTTCATTTCAATCTTTTTTCTTTTTGTAAATAGCATACAGTTGACATGTTTAAAACCCCAGTCTGACAACTTTTTTAACTAGACCACTTACTCAACCTACACTCATTGTAATTATATACATATATTATTTTATACTTTTATTTGTTCTACTTCTGTTTGCCTTTCTTTATGTTTTCAACATATTTATCTGGACTCTTCTTCTATCTCCTCTACCAGTGTGGAATTTATAAGCTGTGTTCCTTTACTTATTTCATCTCTTAGTGGCAACTATAGAAAATAAAGCACACACATACCACATTGAGGTTAAGTACATCGTTTCTTATTTTCTCTTTTATTAGTGTATCATCATTTTTATATCTACTAAACCTTAACTACATGAACCCACTAAATAAAGAGTCCCCATTAGCTAGCTTTCTCAAAGTAAAATACTTCCTATATTTCGCTTAACCAACACATGCAAATTTCTTCTTGGCCCATTATTAGTTGCTATACTCTTTTCTTATTTCTAATTTATATCACCTGATATATCTGAACTTACAGTTCAGGTTTTTAATTTTCTCTCATTTAGGCAAATGTAAGAGTATCATAACTGGTTTCCTAATCCAGTCCTTATTAATTTCAAATGTATCCTCCACATAGTTTCTAGAACATGGACATAAAGTATAAATCTGATTGTCATTTTCATGCCCCAAACCCTTCAATATTTTCTAATACTCTGGGGTAGTGATTTCTAAATGCATTCTGTTTCACCGAAGCAATTTAGTAACAGAAGCTTTGCTTTGATTTGTTTAATATATTAATCTCTTTGAGACTCAGTTGGTAAAATGGGGAGAATATTAAAATCTATCTTATAAAGTTGCTATAAAAAGTAATGGGATAATGCTTGGGAGTTCTCAGCACAGTACCATGATAAATAATCAAGATATATTAGCTGATGTTATGGTTACTCTAATTATCGTTGTTACCATTCAGTTCCTTTGAGGTTAGTTAGGGTTCTAATGCTAGAAATGTTTGAGAACACCTAAACCACACCACGAAGTCTGAGCTCCAGGCCACAAGCCTTCATGGCCCCACTCCCATCCTTCCATCCCAGCGCCCCTCCCACACCTGTGTGATCAACACGGACCCAATCTGGCTCTCAGACACTTACTTCAGCTTGATGTCTCTGCTACTTTCGCTCGGGTTCTTTCTGCCTGATGTCCCCTTCATTAAAATGAGAATTCCTCAAAGATAGCACGGGGCCCTCTACACTGATTTACCTCCCCCTGCCAAGCACATCTGCTAGACAGGAGGCACTCACTGAGCTGACAATGTCCCTGAATGGTGACATGAGTCATTATTAAGAGACGTTAAAACTTCCATTAAAAGATGTCAGAGAATACCTTTATAAACGCAGATAGGGACAGTCTGAAATATACAAATCATAAATGAAAGGATGGATAAATTAAATAAAATTTGTCAAAAAGGACATTAAAAAATGAAGACAAGTATCAGACTGAAAAAAATTATCTAGAATGTATATAAATGCAAAATAAGTGTACAAAATACAATTTTTAAATCCCTACTAAAATCAATAGGAAAAATCAATAAAAAAGAATATAGTTGAACCATGGGAGTAAAGGATAGAAAACTGTACTTGAACAATGATTAAAATAAAAAAAAAGGAATAAAAAATAAAAAAAAACACAAAGAATATAGTTGAACCTTGAATGACATTGGTTTGAACTGTGTGGATCCACTTATGCTCAGGTTTTTGTTTTTGTTTTTAATAAGTACTCTAAATGTATTTTCTCTTCCTTATGATTTTTACAAAAGATTTTATTTATTTTCATGAAGAGGAGAAGGGAGGGAGAAAGAGAGGAAGACAAACATTGACATGTGACAGAAACATCCATCCACTGCCTCTCATACATGCCCCAACAGGGGACTGGGTCCACAACCCACACCCGTGTCCTGACGGAGAACAGAACCAGCAACCTGGTGGGACGACTCTCAGCCAAATGAGCCAGCCATGCCAGTCAGGGCCCTTATGATTTTCCTAATAACATTTTTTCTCTAGTTTATTTATTATAAGACTACGGTATATAATACATATACAAAATGTGTTAATCCACTGTCCATGTTATGATTAATGTTTCCAGTCAATAGTAGACTAACAGTAGCTAAGTTTGGAAGGAGCCAAGTTATACATGGAGTTTTGACTGCTCGGGGGGTTGGTGCCCCTAATTCTCATGTTGTTCAAGGGTGAAATGTAATATGAACTTACAATTTACACAACAGGAAACTAAAATGGCTGATAAACATAAGAAAAAAATGCTCCAACACTTCTAGTAATTAGAAAAATTCAACCCAATAAATTCTTGAGATATGACTTTAAACCTATCAAAATAGCCTAAATTAAAGGCTGACAATTCTAAGTTTGTATGGGGACGGGTGAGGAAAAGGAACCACATACATACTGCTGGGAAGAATATAAATACAGTTAAGACGCACACACCCTACGATCGAATTATTACAGTGATTCCAGTTAATCCCATTATGAGTTAGTTATCACTGAAATTCTTTCATCTGTACCTACCGTATTTTTCGGACTACAAGATGCACCCCTCTCCCATTTGGCAGGAATAATGGTTGTTAACGCTGCTGCTGAGCTGTATACATTTACATTGGTGAAATATTATGTTATTTATGTCATTAAATATTTTACCACATTTTTTGCTTCAAAAATTTTTTTCCTGTTTTCCTCCTCTAAAACCTAGGTGTGTCTTATGGTCCAAAAATATGGGTAAGTATAAAAAAGTACATTGTAACAGTATCTGAAATAATAAAAAAGTGGACACACCCTAAATGTGAAAATGAATGACTAAATTGTGCCAAAATCATGTTATAAAATTATACTTCCTCTGAATGAAGATAGCAAATGTTGACTGAAACAAAAAATTAAAACTAGAAATTAATTATTCAAAATTTATAAAACTCAATGATTATTCAAGAAATTTAAGTACAGTGTTCAAGTGATATAAATTTGGGGGTAAGTTCACAGCATTTACACTTATGAACTTAATATAGTTTAAAACATCACTTACACTTTTGGGATACCTGTATAGCAGTGAAAATAAGATAGCGCTACATAGGTTAACATAAATAACTCTCCTAAGTATATTACTGAGGAAAGTAAGGTATAAAATGATTATGCAGAATGGTAACACTTAGGTATTGTTTAGAACCATACAAAACACTACTATATATTATTGCTTAGGTATACAAGGCCTGTGCAGAAGGTATCCCAGCCATGTAATGTAAAAAATAGAGTCATTTATTGAAGAAGATACAATAAACACTGTACATAGGACAATGACGTCTGTCCCCTTCAAAGTAGGCACCTTGGGACCTCACACAGTTCTGCCAATCACCATCAACTGCCTGAACATATTTTCCTGAATCTCATCAATGGTCTTAAATCTCTTCCCATTCCGAGGTGATTTTAGTTTTGGGAAAAACCAGAAGTTGCAGGGCGCCAAATCTGGGCTGTAGGTTGAGGATGAGTCACCTGGGTGATCTGATGTTTCACCAAAAAAACTGCATGAGCAGGTGCATTGTTGTGATGAAGCTGCCAATCACCATTTGCCCACAGCCGTGGCCTTCTGAATCATCTGACTAGTTTCTAGGGAGGCATGTTCAAGCTTAACGCAAAATGCGATGCAGATTCGTTGCCCTACTCACTCAGTCATTTTAAATGCTACTGCCACACAGAACACATGCTCACTCAACACTGCCCCACAGACTAGTACAGTGAAGTCGTCATTGTTCACACATGCGCGTTCCAGTCCACTCTCCTTGGCTGCCAGGTTACATCGATGTTGTGCAAAATGTTCTCATTATATTAACAACGGCTGGACTTTTTCCAGACAGACCACATATATAAACATATAGCCAACATACGAGAATATGTCTGAGACTAAAAAGCACCAAATTCAGAATGTGTTTATCTTTGGAAAGAGTAGGCATATGCAGAAAGTTTCAATTAATTTTATTAAACTAGATTATAAATACATCTAGATTATAAATAAACCTATAAGTTATAGATTTTTTAAAAAAACATTTCTTTGGAAATAATTTAAAATCTACAGAAAAGGTGCAAGAATAAGAACAATGCACAGAGCACTCACCTAGCCTTTGCCATAATCCATCTAACATTAAAATGTTGCTCCACAGGCTTTAACATTTGTATTTACGTGTGGGTGCGCACTCTCTGACTCTCTGTACTCACCCCACTCACCCTCTTCTGGGCCACTTAAATGAGTACATCATAACATTTACCCCTTAATACTTCAGTGTGTTTTTCTTAAAAATAATGTTACATAGCCACACTTATCATCACATTCAGAAAACTTAAAAATTTTACAATATTTTAAGTCTAACCTCACATCTGTATAATCACGTGTCCCATAAGTTTATAATGAAGCTGAAAAACTCCTATTGCCTAGCTGAGTCCACTGTAACATATAACGCAATGCATTCATTACTCACGTGTTTGTAGTGATGCTGGTGTGAACGAACTTACTGCACCAACAGCCATATAAAAGTATAGCGTACACAACTATGTACAGTGTACAGTATTCGGTAACGATAACAAGTATATTCTACAGGTTTATGTATTTACTATACTATGTACATTTATTGTTATTTTACAGTACACTTTACATTTATAAAAAAAATCAGTCTGCTAGATAACAGCCCTGGCTGGTATGGCTCAGTGGATTGAGCACTGGACTTCGAACTAAAGGATCACAGGTTCGATTCCTAGTCCAGGCACGTGCCTGGGTCACTGGCCTGGTCCTCAGTAGGGGATGTGTGAGAGGCAATCACACACTGATGTTTCTCTCTCTGTCTTTCTCCCTCTGTCTTTCTCTCTCCCTCCCTCCCTCCCTAGGAAAGAGGGGAGGGGAGGGGAGGGGAGGGGAGGGGAGGGATGTGTAGCGGCTGTGCTATATAGTTCGAGTGCACCCTATGATTTTCAGACAATGACCTCACCTAACACATTTCTCAGAACATACGCCAGTTGTTAAATGGTACATTTTCAATTTCCAATTTTGTCTGCTGATCCAGTACTATTCTTTAATAGAGCTTTTCCCCTACTGTCAGGATTCCTTCCAGGATCAGACGCTCCATTTACTTGTCCTGTTTCTTTACTCTCATTCGATATAAACCATTTCCACAATCTTAAAAAATTTTTAAGATTTTAAGGTAAAATCCATATACCATAAAATTAACCACTTTGAACAGAACAATGTATTGATTTGCTGACCTACACAATGTTGAACCATCCTTGCATCCCAGGAATAAATAATTCCACTTGCTCATTGTGTATGATCCTTTCAACCTATTATGAATTTGGTTTGCTAGGATTTTGCTGAGGACATATTCATCTGTGTTCATCAGGACAGTGGCCTGTTGTCTTTTCTTACAGCATCCACGTCTGGCTTTGGTGTTACAGAAATGTTGGCCTAAAAAATGAGTTTGGAAGTGTCCTCTTGTGCTTTTGGAAGAATTTGAGATGGATAGGTATTCATTCTTCTTTAAATGTTTGTTAGAATTCACCACGGAAGCCATGTGGTCCCGAACTTTTCTTTTTGGGGGTGGTTTTGATTACTAATTCAGTCCCCTCAGTAGTAATTGTTCTGTTCAGAGTTCCTATCCTCTATGATTCAGTCTTAGTAGGTTGCATGTTTCTAGGAACTCACCCACGTTTTTAGGTTGGCCAACTACTGGCATCTAATTGTCTGTAAGTTTCTCACCACCCTTAATGACTCGGCGGCACCAGATTTACAGTCTCCTCTCTCACACCCGATCTTCTGTGTGCTAGTCTAGCTAAAGGGTTGTCAATTTTGTGCATCTTTTCAAACAAAAATTAAAAACATCTTAGTTTCATTGATCTTTTCTATTGTTTTCTTACTGTTTCATCTGTTTCTGTTCTTTGTCATATTCTTCCTTCTAATAACTCTGGGCATAGCTTGTTCTTCTAGTTCCTGGGGTGTAAAGTTAAGCTGCTTATCACTGTACCCTTCCCTCTTGGATCTGCTTTTGCTGTACTCGGCAAGTTTTGATATGTAGTGTTTCCATTTTCATGAGTTTCATGGTATTTCTGATTTCCTCAATGTCCCATTGGTTGTTCAGAAGCATGTTGTTTAATCTTTACATATTACGAATTTCCTAGTTTTCTTCTTATTACTGATTTTAGTTTCATACCATTATGGCTGGAAAATAGGCTTGGCACGTTTCCAATCTTCCTAAATAATATATTGACTTATTTTGTGCCCTAATGCATGATCTGTCCTGGAGAACGCTGTTCCACAAGCACTGGAGCAGTGTGTGCTCTGTAGCTGGCGGGTGGAGGCTCTACCGTGTCTGTTATTTAGGTCTATCTGCTCTAACGGGTCGTTTAGGCTCTACTTTCCTTATTGATTTTGTTTGGAGTATGTACCCATCATTGAATATGGGGTTTCTAGCAGACTGTTTTCTGTAAGTACAAAGAGTGCACTCTAAAATAATAAATATACATTGCATAGTAAATACGTAAACCTGTAAAATATAGTTGTTTACTATCATTATCTAATACTATGCACTGTACATAATTGTGTATGCTATACTTTTATAGGCTGTTCGTGCAGGTTTGTTCACACCAGCATCACTACAAACACACGAGTAATGAATGCACTGTATTAGCTACTATTGCTATGCTGCTGTCTATTTCCCTCTTCACATCTGTTAATATTTGCTTTATATATTTGGGTACTCTGAAATTGGGTGCATAAATAAATTGTTATATCCTCTGAATGAGGTGACTACTTTATCGTTATATAATGACCGTGGTCTCTTATGACAGTATTTTGGCTTACAGTCTATTACATCTGAAGTTGGTTAGTATAGCTAAGGGTGCTTTCTTTTCACTTCCATTTGCATGGAATATATTTTTATATACCTTCATCTTCAGTCTGTGTGTGTCCTGAAAGCTGAAGTGAATCTTTTCTCTCAGGCTCTGCTGAGTAGAGCAGTCGGCACAGATACAGGTGCTGGTTAGAAGCTTGACTCTCAGGCAGCTATTTGTATAGTCAAGCCCCTATCAGAGAAACACTGGGACACGGGCATTTTTGCCTCCTCCCTCTGCACTGAGCCCCAGGGTGACAGCCACAGTGAGTGCTCACAAGTCCATTAAGAACTGCTTCTTTGTTTTCTTTAGTCCTGTGGGCCTTTTGAATGCAAGCTTGGTTGGCTTTCACAGCTAGAAGTTTTGGGAAACTGCCCCTTGAGTGGGAACTTAAAAACTGGAGTGTAAGATGTGTGGCCCAAACCCTTAGCTCTTCAGGGAGAAGCCAGCTTCCCTCTCCATGGTATTATGCAGAGAGTGGGGTTTACAGTGAGAATGAATCTCATTCTTTCCTACACATTTCTGTGTGGGCATTTTCTCAGAAGTCCAATGTGTCGGAGTTGCTCCAGTAGTTTCTGGATGCCTCCCAGAGGGAACTGCTCCGTGAATAGCTGTACCTTAGGTTCGTCTGTGAGAGGAGTAAAATTCAGGAGCCTCCTATATTGCCAACTTGGTGGAGAGTCTCATCTACCTCGCTGTGCCTCTGTTAAATTTCTGGCTAGTCTGCTAGTAGCCTCAAATAGGATGGTAACTTCGACAAATAGAATTAAGAGTTTCTTCCCTTTCATTTCCTCCTGGGATCAATACTTTTTTTACTGACAATCATGTTGTGGTTTTAAGCTTTCCATCCCCTTTGGCAGCAAGGCTGCCAGCTTCACAGCCACCCCTGCCCCAGTAGAACTACCATTCTCATTGGCAGAGCTGAGGAGCGGGGGACATGGGAGCAGGCCCAGCTACAAATACTGCAGACTTCCACTGTTCTCCTCCAAAGCTCTAGCGTGAAAAATGCTTCTGAGTATATTTGCTTCTGGTCAATTTCCAGAGTCCTAAAACAGCTATAGTCAATGATTTTTTTATATAGTTTTATACTGTTTGGGGGTTGGGGGAAGAATTTGCTGAAATCTTCATACTGCCATAACTGGAAGTATTGTCTTTGGTGATGTCAATTTTGTTCACATAAACGTTTTTTCAATGCTGTCTAAGTTCTCCAAAGTACAGTAGATATTTTTCCTTCCAACAAACAATCTGTGGTTGGACACTTTGGAGTACCAATACCTTGTTCTTTGCCAATTATAGGTATACCTCATTTTATTGAACTTTTCTTTATTGTACTTGGCAGATATTTCATTTTTTACAAATTAAAGGTTTGTGGCAACTCTGCATCGAGCAAGCCTATGGGTGCCATTTTTCTAACACCATTTGCTCACTTCATGTCTCTCTGTCACATATTGATAATTCTTGCAATATTTCCTACTTTTTCATTATTATGTTATGGTGATCTGTGATCAGTGACCTTCAGGTGTTGCTCCTGTAATTGTTTTGGGGCACCACGAGCCATGCCCATATAAGAGGGCAAATTTAATCGATTAATGTTGTGTGTGTTCTGGTTGCTCAACCTGCTGGCTGTTCTCCTGTCTCTCTCCCTCTCCTTGGGCCTCCCTAATTCCTGAGACTCATTCTGAAATTAGAACAATTAATAACCCTATAGTTGCCTCTAAATGTTCAAGCAAAAGGAAGAGTTTCACATCTCTCACTTTAAATCAAAAGGTAGAAATGATACAGCTTAGTAAGGAAAGCATGTTAAACACAGAGACAGGCGGTAAACGAGGCCGTCTGAACCAAACAATTAGCCAAGTTGTGAATACAAAGGAAAAGTTCTTGATGGAAATTGAAAGTGCTACTCCAATGAATACAGAAATGATAAGAAAACAAAACAACCTATGCAGATATAGACAAAGTTTTAGTGGTCTGGATAGAAAACAAAACCAGCCACAACACTCCCTTAAGCCAAAGCCTAATCCAGAGCAAGGCCCTAACTCTCTTGAACTTGATGAAGGCTGAGCGAGGTGAGGAAGCGGCAGAGCAGTTTTAAGCTAGCAGAAGTTGGTTCATGAGGTTTAAGGAAAGAAGCCATCTCCGGAACATAACAGTGCAAGGTGAAGTAGTAAGTGCTCATGTGGAAGCTGTAGCAAGCTATCTGGATCTAGCTAAGACAATTAATGAAGTGGCTACACTAAACAACACATCCACCATGCAGACAAAGCAGCCTGATATCGGGAAAAGATGCCATCTAGGATTCCCATGCTAGAGAGGAGTCAATGCCTGGCTTCAAAGCTTCAAGAGACAGGTTGACTCTCTTGTTAGGGGCTAATGCAGCTGGTGACGTTGGAGCCAATGCTCACTTACCATTCCAGAAAGTCCCAGAGACCTTAAGAATTACGCCAAATCTACTCTGCTTATCATCTAAAAAAAAATGGAATAATAAAGCCTGGATGATGGCACGTCTGTTTACAGTACTGTCTACTGAATATTTTGTGCCCACTATTGAGACTTACTGCTCAGAAATAAGTATTCCTTTCAAAATACCACTGCTCCTTGACAATGCAGCAAGTCACCAAAGAGCTCTGATGGGAGACATATGAGATTAATGTTTGTTTTCATGCCTTCTAACACAATATTCATTCTGCAGCCCAGGGACACAGGAGGAATTTCAACTTTCAGGTTTTAATATTAAAGACATACATTTCATAAAGCAACAGCTGCCATAGATACTGATTCCTCTGATGGATCTGGGCAAAGTAAATTGAAACTTTCTGAAAAGGATTAATAATTCTAGATGCCATTAAGAACATTCAGGGAAGAGGTCCAAATATCAAGACTAACAGGACTTTGGAAGAAGTCGAATCCAACTCTCATGAGTGATTTTGGGTGGGGGGGGCGGTTCAAGACTTCAGTGGCGGAAGTAACTGCAGATGTGGCAGAAACAGCAAGACAATTAGAGTTAGAAGTGGAGCTGGAAGATGTGACTGAAATGCTGCAGTCTCACGATAAAACTTGAATGGATGAACAGATGCTTGTTATGGATGAGCAAAGAAAGTGGTTTCTTGATACAAAGTTTACTCCTGGTGAAGACTGTTGAAATGACAACAAAGGATTTAGAGTGTCACACAAGCTTAGTTGATAAAACAGTGGCAGGGACTGAGAGGACTGACTCCAATTTTGAAAGAAGTTCTACTGTGGGTGGAATGCTATCAAACAGCATCACATGCTACAGAGAAATCGTCTGTGAAAGAGACAACTGATGTGGGAAACTACTGTGGTATTATTTTAAAGAATTCCACAGTCACCTCAGCCTTCAGCAGCCACTACCCTGACCAGTCAGCCACCGTCAACATCAAGGCAAGACCCTTTATCAGCAAAAAGTTTCTTCTGACTCACTGACGGCTCAGATGATGGCTAGCATTTTTAGCAAAAAAAGTATATATTTTTTCAATTAAGGCATGTATGTTGCTTTTTCAGACATAATACCATTGCATACTTAACAGACTACAATGTAGTATAAACATAACATTTATATGCACTGGGAAACCAAAAAATTTGTGTGTCTTGCTTCATTGTGATACTCACTTTATTGTGGTGGTCTGAGACCCAACCTGCAAAGTCCCTGAGGTATGCCCGCATTGACGATTACCATCTGAGTCAGTCTTTACTACGATGACTAGCTACAAAATGACTTTCCAAGTCCAGTACTTCTCCACATTCACTGGTCAGCACTCAACAGGCAGCACAGCCCTCATTTGTCCTTCACTGACTTGCTTATTCACACATCCATCATCAGTATGGACTCATGGATTCCTTTTTTTTAAAGTTCCAACATTATATAAGCCGGTACTGCCTTTATTTATTTTTGTGCTAAACAAGTCCTACATTTAGACAGTGGGCACCCCTTTAACCTAGTTCCTGTGTCCTTGTGACATGAACCCTTTTTTAAAGTTCTTTCTTACTTTCTGGCTTAACAAAATAATCCAGATTCTATTGTACCTACCCTGTCCCTGACCAAAAGCCAGTTACCACACTAAGGAGTCCTAGCTCCTCTTTGGGAAGAGTGGTATTGAAGAGCGAGATTCTGGGCATGAGAATAAATGTTAGATCATCTCTACTGGGGTGTTTTTGTTTCTGGACCACTTCTCCAGGTAGAGTTAGGAAATATATATATGTACATAATATATACATGCACATACATGAACACGTGTGGACACATGTCTGTGCACACACACACACACCCTGAGAAATCATGATCCACACCATTACTTTCGATTCCAATCCATTTCCACAGGGTCTCCCCGCTGACTCCAACACATATTTGTATGTCCCTCCTTCCAATGAGAACCCTGGCTCTGAATAACAAGCATTATTTACTCATTTGCTGGATCTTATATTACATTAAAAAGTTACAGAATTTGCTCAGCCACTCTAACTCTAAATATCACCAATTAAAAAGGAACTAACCATTTGTTTACGATTCTCTCCTCAAACCTTTCCAGTACTGGGGTTATACAAACACTGTGTTCTCTTTTAAAAGTGTATTTTATTGATTATGCTATTACAGTTGTCTCAATTTTCTTCCCCTTTGCCTCCCCCGACCTGGTTTCCTCCTTCCCTCCCGAGATCTTCCCTTAGTTCATGTCCATGGGTCATGCATGTAAGTTCTTTGGCTTCTCCATTGCCTATTCTGTTCGTAACACCCCTGTCTATGTTGAACCTACTCAATTATGGTTCTAAATCCCTATACCTTGTAGTCAAATATTGTGTTCTTAAGTTACTTTGGTTAGTTTTTCCACCTCAGTGTGATTATGTTCTTATTTGAAAGACAGTGGAGCTTATTTATGTATTCTTTTAAGATTTTCTTTTTTGTTCTGTCCCATCATGATTGACCTAATATTATTTTCTGAAGAAGACCTAAACATACTTTGAGAAGTCAAAACTACATAACAATGTCTATTCTGAGAAATGTCACTCCTTCCCCAAATTACTATTCTTGTGCCAATATCAATTTACTGGTTGTTATGATGCACCATGCTTATATAAAGTAATATAGTTGGGAGAGGGTAGGCAATGTATACTTGAGGATTCTCTGCACTAATTCAGCAGCCTCTTGTGAGTCAAAGTATTTTAAAAGTTTAGTATGTGTGCTACTGGAGTGAGCACAAAAGAATTTTAAAATTTATATTTTAAAAGTCTGTGGTTGTATTAGTTTCCAATGGCTTCTCTAACAAATTACTACGAATGTGATGAATTAAAACAACAGAAATACATGGTGGGGCAAAAACTGTAAACCTGCTTCTGCCCCAACCTGTACATTATGCTCAGTAAAAGAAGCCAGACATCAGGGAACATATATTGTGTGACTCCATTTATATGAAATGTCCAGAAAAGGCAAATGTATAAAGACAGAAAGTATATTAGTAGTTGCCTAGGCAACTATCTTAAAGTTCTGGAGGTCAGAATTCCTCTGCTCGGGTTTTTGAACTTCTAGCAGCTGCCACACTCCTCTGCTCGTGGCTCCCCCCCATCGTCACGGCTGCAAAGGCCGGTGGAGACTGCCTCCCTTACATGATGGGAGATGCAGCGCTCGGACACTGACTCTCTTGCCCCCCTCCTTCCGTTGTTTAAGCTCCCTTGTGATTTACACTGAGTCCATGTCAAGGAGCTGAGCCTCTGGTTTGATTGTGAAGCATCAGCAGAAGTTAGTTAGGGAGACTAGAGCAGTAAGGCTTTCGGAGCTGACAGAAGACTGTGTGCACAGCAATACAGGACTGAGGAGGAAAAGGCACCAAGAGACCTACAAGTAGCTTTGCCAAGGGCAGCTCACAAAGAACTAGTACACCAAGAGAAGGAGGCTGGGATTTCTTCCTGAAGACCCTGGGGAGGAACTTTCCCCTCCCGACCCCGACCCAAACCCTTTACGATCCCCCACAAGGAAAGGTAACCTATTCTGGTGATCCGGCGAAAATGAACTTCAGAGCATCATCGAGTATCAGATAAACTGTGAAGAAAGCATGCATTTGTAAGGCTCTCTATTCTATTTACATTATATAAAATAACTAGTTTATGATATCAAGGGGGAATATTTTACTAAAATTATTAAGACAGGATTTATGTCTCATACGGTAGAAATGAGTTAGGGACAATGTTCTAGTGCTTAAAGGGTGAGGTTTTCACTATCCAGGAAGACTATATAGTGCAATACAGAATAATTTACCCATGCTTAATTTACCTATGTTATAACCCACATGTCAAATATTTTAGGAAATTACATTAATGTTTTTATTTCTAACTAGCAATGCTTGTTGCTGTCTTCATAGTGACACAGTTATTTATAAATCCAATTTCTTTGAATTATAAGTGGAAATCAGTTTTCTACATAACCTTGAATTGTTCCCTGGTCTTCAGTAGCCAGAATCCATCCAAAGCTGCACAATAACAGCAGGGAAGACAATATGAGAAACTAACATTCCGGTGACAATTACTACTGATTTTAGTACAACGGTATAAACACATCCTGTTGATTATTAAAATAGTAAAACATTATGAAAAATTACTTCCTGGTTCTAACTTTTCTTTAGGGTTAAATTCATAACATCAAACATTAACAAATTATTTGTTTCCTGTGTTGAAAGAATAACACTGAAAACTTTTCTACAGAATCTTCCCCTTCTCTGAATAATAATGATATGCTATACAAATAGAGCACTATTTCTCAGCTTTCAAATGGGAAAAATTATTTAAATTAAGGCCATCATAAAAAGACATATATTTCAGGAGACTTAAACAATTTATTATAGTTCTTTCTGGTCAATCCGCAATGGAGAAAACAATATAGTAATGGTCATGGCTTTCTACAAAACACAAAAAAGGAGATTTCCCAGACATTGGATCAATATTTGTTGAGTACCTACTATGCTCCAGGCACCACAATAACAGTAATGAAAAAAACAACATCCCTACCTTCACAGATTACCTAAAGCAGTATCTCAGAGATATCAACAGCCAAGACATAGAAACAAAGTACATCATCAGTGGATGAATGTATAAAGAAAATGTGTCATGTCTAAAACAATGAAACATTTAGCCAAAACATTGAAACCCTGCCTTTTGTGACAACATAGAGAAAACTTGAGAGCATTATGCTAAGTAAAACAGGCAGACTAAAACAAGTAATTTATGTTCTCATTTATTTGGGGAATCTAAAAGGTGAACTCACAGAAATAAGAGAGTTCAATAGTTGTTGCCAAGTGTTAAAAGTTAGCGGAAATGCACTGACATTGGTCAGACGACACACATTCCAGGTAGAAGAGAACACATCCTGGGGATCTTATGTGCAGCACGGAGACTATGATTAATGATGGTGCACTAGGTACTTGAAGGTTGTTGAAAGAGTAGGTCTCATTGTTATGAGTGCACACACACCAATGATGCCTACGTGAGGGGCGGAGCTTTAACTAACCTTAACTACCCTCACTGAGGTAATCACTCTGCAACACGTATGTGCATCACATTGTAAACCTTAAACCTACATGTTATATGTCAATAATATCTGATCAGTAAAGCTGGAAAAAAGTATAAACACAGAAAATACAAGACTAAAGTTGTTTAATTATAAAAAGAGAGTGATGATAGCCAAAGGCCAAAGATCATTTTAATCTTTGACTTTAAAATGTCTAATAAATAATATACTATAAAACTGAGAATAAGTACTATAAAAGCCAGTTTGTTTGCCATGACAATCCAAATTATAAGTAAGTAGGTATGACAAAAGATGTCATGAGAACTTTGCAAAATTATTTGGATCAAGGAGACACCTGAGTTAAACAGCTATGGAGTGATTAAAAAATCAGAGAGGCTATAAACACCAGTTCCCGTGAATACAATCTTATTAACATAAAAAACTACAGTTTTCCACACTTAAAGCACAAATCTGCAGGTAAACAAACTTAGTTCACATAAACTAAAACAAGAAGCAAACAAAAAAAAAGATGGCAAATAAGAAATTAAAGTAATTAAGGAAATTATGGGGAATGAGGTGGATGATGGTGGAAGTACACGTAATAATTTCAGGCAAACACAGAGAACTCTCAAACTGTGGAAAACAAATTTATTATCGTACAATCCTGGGAGAGAAGAAACAAGAAAATGTTATCATTAAATTTAGACTTTCACAGGAAAACTAGTCAAGTTTACCAAAGAATCTTATAGTCTTTATCTGCTTCCTGTCTGTGCTTTGTAAAATCCACCACCACCATCCCACCCCCAACGCAGGTAGTGAGCTCTGATAATGGTCTAATATCGGCTTTGCACAGCAGTCCAGCTAAAATGACTGGTGATAAGAAATGCCTTGAGACACACTTATCAGCACCTCATGCTCTAGAAACTACAACTCTGCAGACAGTGCTGTTTTAGAGGCCTCTTTCCTTCTCCTTTCCTGTCTTATCTTTTCCTTATTGTTTCCCTGGAAAAGTAACTTTTAAATATGTAAGCAAAAGATGATAAAGCTCAAAATACTTGAGAGTAAAAATAATGAAATTTGATCCTCAAATGACTCATCATCATGTGTTCTGACACACTTCACCCACTCACAGAGTATCTCCGAATGAGATACACCTGCTGTCTCTCCAGGGCTAGCACTTTCATTCATCTGTCCAACAAACACTGATGCCTTCTGTGGCCACGGCATTATGCCAGATGTGCCGGACACAAAGAAGAAGTTATTATTATTCTTTTATTATTCTCCTATAATGAAGTCAGTTACTGAAGCTCACAGTCTAGTAAGGGAAAACCTCATATTAATAGATGGGGAAAAATCATAAGGCAGAATTTCCAAATGATCAGTGGGATATCTAGGAATCAATATTTTATCAACTTTTTAGACTTTTTGTTATTTGAGAAGAATAAAATCTCTAATTTGTTCAAGCATCTCATTAAAAAAAGTTACATATAGTTACTTTAGTTTTACTAAAACATATAGAGATATAGTTTTACAACTATACATATAGTTTTACTTTTAAAAATATATTTATCACAAGATAAAACACAAATAATACAAGTATAAAGGACACATGGACAAAAACAAGGGGGGGTAGAAACGGGAGGGAGGTGGGGAGGGCTCGGGGGTGGGCTGGGATGGGAGTAAAAGGTAGAAAACTGTACTTGAACAACAATTAAAATTAAAAGAAAGTTAAAAAACTGCAACCCCCCAAACAAATAATAGAAAACCAAACAAATCAACTGCAAGGCTCCGCGAATAAGTTATAAACAAAACATACCAAGAAGAGCCCCGCCAGCAACCTCAGAAGCCCCTTCCATGTGCCCTGATCACAACCACCTCTCTGCTGCCGCGGTGACCGCTATCCCGACTCTATTCTAGTAACCAGTTTCTTGATTCTTCCTACAGACAGTTTTCTCACCCAAATGTGCATATCCAGACATTATAGTTCCATCTCACTGTTAAAAATGAGATGTGCTTTAAATCTCTTCTCATCTAGAGCTTCCGCCTCCATTTTTTCCTTTCCTTATAATTTATTTGTTAAAGAATCTGGAACACGTTACCCCTAGTTTCTGAGAGCCTGGATTTTGACAAATGCAGTCTCTCAGTGCAGTTTAATGTGTTCCCTTATCTTCTGCACTTTCTATTATCAGACTCAGATTTAATCCCTCTGGTAAAAGCTACAGGTAATTTTTTAAAAAAGATTTTTAGAGAGAAGGGAAAAGAGATGGAGAAAAACATTTCGACATGAAAGAGAAACATCAACAGGTTGCCTCTCGAACATGCTCTGTCCGGGGACTAAACCCGCAACCCAGGCATGTGCCCTGACTGGGAATGGACCCCGTAACCTTACACTTTGTGAGACGACACCCGCCCACTGAGCCATACTGGCCACGTCAAACTACAAGTAGTGTTTGGCAAGGCTTGGCACACCACATCTGCTTGTTTTTCTTCTTGTGACAAGTTACTGACGCTTAGGTCTTCATTCACTGAGGAAATGTAACATGATGATGTTCTATCTCTGTAACTTTCATTTATTGATAGAATACTTTTAAAAAGAGACAATTCTCCTCAACTACTATTGGGTTACCCTATATAGTTCATATACAGGCAGAATAAATGCTTGATTCATTTCCTTTACTGCTAAGTTTTCAAGATAACAAATTGGTTCCCTGACATATTCTGGAATAACAATATTTTTAAAACATTTTATTTATTCATTTTTAGAGTGAGGGGAAGGGAGGAGAGAGACAGAGAAAGAAACACAGATCAGTTGCCTCTTGCACATGCCCCAGCTGGGGACCTGGCCCGGAACCCAGGCATGGGCCCTGCCCAGGAATCAAACTGGCAACATTTCGCTTTGCAGGATGATGCCCAACCAACTGAGCCACACTGATCAGGGCTGGAATAACTATGTTTCAATTTTAATATTATTATGAATTCATGGATTTTAAAATATTTTCTAGGTTTCAACCAACTGCAATTAATATTATTTTTGAGGCTGAAACTATACCATCTTAGATCAGTTGCAATCCTCTTCAAGATGGCTTCTGAGTTCTTTTGACAAGGTCCTAATAGTTTTTCTTTATTGAGATATAATTCACATACCATAACCTTCACACTTTTAAAGTATATGAGTCAGTGGTTTCTAAAATAGTCACATGTAAAACTACCACCAGTGTCTAACTCCAAAACATTTCATAACCTGAAGAGAAACCCTGTACTTATTAGCAATCACTTTCTATTGCCCCTTTCCCCCTAGCTCATGGCAACTATTAATCAATCTACTTTCTGGGACTATGGATTTGCCTGTTGAGACATTTCATATAAAAGGGATCATACAATATGTGTCCTTTTGTGCCTGGCTTCTTTCACTCGCATTTGTTTTCAAGACTCATCCAAGCTGCCGCACGTGTCAACGCACACTCCTGTGTATGAATGAACAATACCACTGTGTGGGTAGACCTCAGTTTGTTTACCCAGTCGTGACCCGACAGACATTTAGGTTGTGTCCATTTTTTGTTTATCATGGGTAATGCTGTTATAAACATGCATGTGCAAGCTTTTCTGTAGGCATGTTTTCAATTCACTAGTAGAATCTGATATGTCTGACATATGAATATGTATATACCTGTGAAACTGTCATCACAATTAAGATAATGAACATGAACATCCCAGTTCCCTTGTGTCCCTTGGGAATCCCTCTCTTCCCATCCCCAAGGCAACCAGTGATCAGTTTCTGTCACCATAGATCAGAATGTATTTTCTAGAACTCTCTAGAAACCAAATCATATAATATGCATTGTCTGATCTGGCTTTTTTCATTAAACATAATTGTTTTCAGACTAATATATGCTACAGCATGTATCAGTAATTCATTACTTTATATTGCTTAGTAGTCTTCCATTGTAGGAATATACCACACACTATTTATCCATTATCATCACCATTATCCATAACCATTGATGGGCATTGAGCTTATTCCTAATTCTTTTACTATTGTTAAAAATATGGGTATTAACATTCACTTATAAATATTTCTGTGGACAATGCCATCATTTCCCTAAGGTAAATGCCTACTAGTGGACTGGCTAGATTATTTGGTTTATTTAACTTTAAAAAAAAGTCAAACTGTGTTCCATTCACATTCTCATCAGCAGTGAATGAAAGCTCCAACTTTCCTAGCTCTCTGCAGTATTCAGGCAGCCCCCTGAAAAGCTGGAAGGCTCAATAAAGCTCCTCTTCCTTCTTCTCCAGCGACAGGCCTCAAATTGTGCAACTTCTCTCCAGCAAGCCACCCTCAGTCCTCGTTGTTCTTACTGGTCCTCAGGTGCCCAGGCTGCGCTGATTCTCTCGGGAGAATAAATGAGGCGGGACAGCAGTAGTCCACTGGGCAGGGCGGTCCTCCATATAGTCACAACTCTAGACACAAGCTCCACTCTTCTCCTCCTCCCCAAGGAGAAGCTGCAAGCTGGGGTGTTCTCTCCCAGCACTGAGCTGTGCTGGTTTGGGGGAGAGGCTGACCTGATAAAGTGAAATTGCTCTTCTCACCCATTTCAAGATGTGATCATCCGGGCTTTGTGATCATCTGGGCTACTATGACTTTCTAACTGGAGTTCTGGAATTCTCATAAAGTTATTTTGGTCTGTATATCATTATTAGATCAATGTTCCTGTGGGAGAACAAGGACTGGGACTTCCTATTCTGTGATTTTGCTAATGTCACTCTCCAAATTCTTACTCTTGACTGTTTTTCTCCCTCGCCTGAGAATATATTTACTGATATATATATATATATATATATATATATTTTTTAGAGAAAGAGGAAGGGAGGGAGTAGGGGGTGGGGAGAGAGAGAGAGAGACAGAGAGAAACAAGCATTAATCGACTGACTCCCTTTTGTGCCCTGACCATGGAATGAACCTGCAACCTAGGTATGTGCCGTGACTGGGGATCGAACTGTAGCCTTTGGTGTACAGGGCACCACACTAATCAAATGAGCCACCCAGCCAGGGCTATCATCTTCACTATTTTAAGCATAGCTATTTTTTTTTAAGATTTTATTTATTTATTTTTAGAGAGGCAAGGGAGGGAGAAAGAGAGAGAGAGAGAGAGAGAAACATCAATGTGCAGTTGCTGGGGGCCGTGGCCTGCAACCCAAGCATGTGCCCTGACTGGGAATCGGACCTGCAATGCTTTGGTTCGCAGCCCGCACTCAATCCACTGAGCTACGCCAGCCAGGGCCTAAGCATAGCTATTTTAATATCTAAATCTGGTAACTACTTTCTGGATAGAGTGAGTCTTTTATGTTGTCCATGGTTCTTTTTTATTTCACTCATATAGGTTTAGTCCTCATGTTTCTGGTTATTTCTGACTGAGTACTGGTCATGTATATGTATATATTTATACCGAGGTCTGTCCAGAAAGTACACAGCAATATGAAAAATAGAGACTTTTTTTTAAGAAGACACAAGAAACATTGGACAAAGGACAATGATGTCTCAGTCCCCTTCAAAGTAGGAGGAACCTTGGGACCTCATACAGTTCTCTCAATTGCCATCAGCTGCCCCGACATATTTTTCTGAATCTCGTCGATGGCCTGAAATCTCTTCCCTTTCAAGGATGATTTTAGTTTTTGGAAAAGGCAGAAGTTACAGGGCACCAAACTGCACTGTAGGGTGGCTGAGCCACCTGGATGATTTTGTTTCACACACACACACACACACAAAACAACAAAAAAAAAAACAAACCCAACTCTGCACAAGACATGATGCATGAGTAGGCTCATTGTCATGATGAAGCTGCCAATCAGTAGTTGCCCATAGCTGTGGCCTTTGAATCATCCAAATAGTTGCCGTGTCATTCTGAATGCCACAGCCACACAGCACACATGCTCACTCAACGACATCTACTGCCCCCACTGACTAGTACAGTGAGGTCATCATTGTTCACACATGTGCATTCCAGTTCATTCTCCTTGGCTACCAGGTTACATTGATGTGCAAACTGTTCTCATTATATTAACAATGGCTTGACTTTTTCTGGACAGACCTCATATGTATATATGAATTTATAGGCATACTTAAGGCCTAGAATGCAGGTATCTTGTTCCAGAGAAAATTTACTTTTATTTCTTCTATATGGCTAGAGACAACAGCCCCAAGAATCACCTTAACTCAGTTCAGGGAACTGAAACAACTTCCAGCTGTACATCAGTTCTTCATGGGACTGTTGATTTGCAATGTACCTACTCCTACTAGGTTTGTCCTTTGTGATCCCAACTCAAAGCATGCGAGCTTAGTAAAAGAAATCGCTGCAGGTAAAACCTGAAGTCAAACTTTCCTTTTCTCCATGCGATATCAATAATGCTGATCAGTTCTTAAGTTATTTCTCCCAAAATACAGGTACTCTGGGGAAAATTGGTCTCAAATGTCTGGCTTACTTCTCTAGGTTTTATGCTTTTCTTAGACCATGGTTTGGTAATTCTTGAATTGTCTCTGATACTTTCAAGCAGATGTTGTTTTTATTTGTACAGCTTTACTAGCAGTCAGTGTTAAGAGGGTTAGTCTGAATTACACAGGCCACCATTACTGGAAGAGAGGTCCAGGTTTTATAAATTTATACTTTATACCAGTTTTTCTCAGTTAGAGGACTACTGGTATTTGATGTAATATTCTTCTAGTGCATACATGAAAACTCAAAAGCATGAGAGGTTTATAAGGCACTCACTAAGTATAAGATAAATGGTAGCATTTGAAAATGTGAAATTATCTGTCACATCCTTCTATTCCTCTTCAAGGTAAGTCTGCTTTGACTGACCTGCAGGTGTGGTCCAACCTTTTGGCATGTCTGGGCCACACAGAAAGAAGAGTTGTCTTGGGCCACACATTAAATACACAAACACTAATGAAAACTGATGAGCAAAAAAAAAAGGTTTTAAGTAAATTTACGATTTTGTGTCGGGCCACATTCATAGCCATCCTGGGTCACATGCGGCCCACAGGCTATGTGTTGGACAGCCCTGTGAGGAATGCAGCCCCTTTAAAAAGTAAAAAAACGAAGCTGAGTAGTGGTTGGCTAAAGTCAGTTAAGTCAGTGGTTGGCAGGGACCATGGACAGGCTGTAGGTAGTCCTTGAATCCCTAAAATTACTTCCAAAAGTGAGTGGAGGGAGGATTTAGTTAGCAAGACATTCTATAGAGGAATAAATACCACCAAATAAAACCTATTACACACATTAAATAATAGCTTTAATTCAATTAGGACTTAGTTGAGATGACTGAGTGAGTAGAAACTTGCAGGGAGTAAGAAGGGAGTGTTTTGAGTTTGAATTATTGAATGGAGGTGGATATAATGGGGAAGAACTATTGCTCTGGGATTGATATTACAATCCTTCTTTATTTGGATACTAGAAAACTCCACTTATATTTCATCTCTTCTAAGGCTTTCTGCACTTGACTGACTGAAATAGCAGCAAAAGAATAAGGATGGAGCCACTAGTGGTAGGAAGTGGT
Source organism: Tonatia bakeri (assembly GCA_004024845.1). NCBI lineage: Eukaryota > Metazoa > Chordata > Mammalia > Chiroptera > Phyllostomidae > Tonatia > Tonatia bakeri. The sequence continues at coordinate 82,790 of PVIA01005908.1, forward strand.
GAGTTACAAAGCTGAGAAAGGAACAAAATTTGTGCAAGGAACTAAGAACTCTATGGAGAAGCCGAGTGTTAGTGGTAAGTTGTATTACTCCTTAAATGAAGTACAAGCTGTCCAGTGTCCAGGGAGCACTTTCTAGTGCCTCCCCCACAATTCTTCATCCTAGCCATTGTTGGGATGAGAAGGATGGAATTTTTAGTTTCGTTAGACAAAATTTCTACAAAAGGAATTCATTAAGGAAAAAGCAAAATATATTACTTACTCATCTTCTAAAGCATAAAGAAAATATGTCTACTTTTGAAAAGTCTAAGTGACTCTGGGGCAGTGGGGGTCTAGGTTAAAGATTAAAAAAAAAAGAGGATATTACTCATGTAATTATATATTTTATATACCACATAGTTAATGGTTTGCTTTTTATTTTCTGGATTCATGTCAGCTGATATGAGCTTAAACTAAATTTCGTTTTGTAGGCTTCCACAAGAGGACACTGAAAATAGGACAAAAGACATACCCAACTGCTGGAACAGGAGGGCCACGCTCGTGCCTGTGACAGGAAGGCTGTCGTGCAAAGGAGTCTGGATCAGCTGCCGATCTCCCGCACCCAAGGAAAACAGTTTCTGCAGCGTGGGGAAAACACACACACACACAAACACATAAAAGATTTCTTTTCAGACATTTTCTTAAGATTAAAAAAACCCTTTGATATTCAGATTTAGAGCAGATGATGACCACATTAACATCCAGTGAACAGATGCAAAAGGGCAACAATGTAACCCAAAACATTCAAGTTACTTTGCGCCCAACTGAATAGGGTACAAGAAAATTCAGTAGTTGAAAGCTGAAAATTTAACAATGAAATACAAAAATCACTGACAATCATTCTTAAGTGAAAAACAATAAAATGTTAAAGTCAACATTTATATGCTAATTACAGCTCAATAAAACTGAAAAAAATTAAATAAATACAATATGAACCACATTATTACATACAATAATTTTTAAATTTCTAGTAGCCACCATAAAAATTTTTAATTAAAATGTAAATAAAATAAAGTTAACAAAAATACCGTTAAAATAATGGCCCATAAAACAATTCCACTGCTTAAAGCTTACTTCCAATTCCAAGCAAGCCATATCTCAAATTCTTTCTTTGGAGCAGAGGTAGGAGAGTGAAGGAAGAGAGTGTAGGAGGCAAAAGCAGAGGGGAAACTTAACATAAAGAAGACACTGGGATAGACGAAGACACTTAAAAAGACAAGGGGCAAGGAAAAAGGATGGCAATTTTAGTGTAAATAATCTTGGCCAGATTGAGGATAAATCATGTAATTTTTAGAGGACTATCCTCTTCACCAATATTACATAAGAATAAACAAAGTAAGTGATCAACTAATTGATTCTAGGGCTTTAGGAAAAAACTTTTTTTTTTAAGTATTATGCATTAGAAACATTAAGTCATAGAGCTGATGTTCTTATTTTTCTACTTCAGAGACAAATATGAAAATCTCAAGACATACAGAAGATGAAAATCATGACCACTTTGAGAAATTATTTTTTGGTAGAAGAGCTTAATTTCCTACTTGAAGCTCAATCTATGGCAAAATCCTTGGGAAATTTTCAGGTATAGATTACACTTTCCAAAGATCTATGATTTTGGAAAATGATCAACAGTACTGTTATTAAAAGTAGCAAACTGAAATAAGAAAAATAAACCCTCTTCTTTCAAATTTGAAAACTAAGCTATTCTATTAAAGATTACACGCAATGCACAAAAGAGTTTTAAGATCACATATAATTACTGTTATCCAGGAAAATAAATAAATTAATGGATCTATTCAGAAATAATTACAAGGTTACAAAAAACTGTTATGAGGGTTTTCTTAATGTTACTGCCTATTTTTTCCACTCAAAAATTTCTGACCATTAATTAAACAAGGCATAACTATATAGAATAAGGGGGGTACAAAGAAAACATTTAAAAAGTTTGACTTTAAAAAGTGTATTACAAGAAAATGTAAACTGGAGTGCGAGTTACACAAAATATGACTTCTAATTACGCTATGTGAAAGGCAAACCCTGTGTTAAAATTAACCTCATGACCTAAGAAAAGAATGAAATCTTGGGTCTCTAGAAGGCAGACCATAGGGACAGTGCTTAGCTAAGATCCTCTTAAAAACAAAACTATTTAAAGAATTCTTTTTTTTCCTTTTCTTCATAAATTAGGTTAACTGGACAAGAGGATAAGAGGCACAGGCCCTTTTCATCCGCCTTTTTACTCTATTTACCTGAGACCCTCCAGCCGCTGGGACAAGGCACGCACACAGGTTTGCAATGAGGCTTTCCAAGGAGACATTCAGACTGTCCACATACACAGTGTAGATCAACCCCAGGCAAGCCTGCAAAGGGAAGATGCATGTCATTATTTCATGGAAAAAGTAAGCACTAAAAATAAATTGTAGGGACATCTGCTCCTAGGAAAATTTCTCTTTGAACCTAGTAGAGTATATTGTACAGTGACATGGAATAAATTTGAAGCAGAAAATGTTATTAAGTTTATTAAATTTTCCTCCAGAACCAGAAGCTCTAAATGAGCTTTTGAGATGAGCTTATAAAAAGCAGAAATCCATAATTTGTAAAACAGGTGTCTGCGCTGAGAAAACCACTCCAGCAAATGTGTAGGGCTTAAACTGTTTTCTTTTTGGTCTCAAAATAAACATTTAGAAATTTTATTTTGTTTTGTGACTTATAAATTCAGAACATTCTACATAAAAATTTAACTTATGTGAATTATTACAAAAGATCACAAAATAAAGACAAGATATGATTAACACTTTAAGCTCAGAAGGAAGTAGGTGGAAAAAAGGAAGACCAAATGAAATCTTTATAAATCTTTCAGTTTATTAAATTCTGTAATTATGAAAAAATATTATTTGTTAGGAATCACTTCACTGTCACTGAAATATTGACACCAAGTTAATTTTTTGAAAATGTATATCTCAATGAAATGGGAAAATTTGCCAGAAATTATGTATTAATTTCCAAAATCCTTCAGAAGATTTTAGTATGTTTTATACTTTCCAAAGTAGATCTGTGATTTTGGACCATGGTCAACATACTAATACTAAAGGTAGCAACTGGGGAAAAAAAAAAAGCCCTCTTCTTTCAAAGCTTAAATGTATTTATAGCTAAATTAAAATTTTTCCTTACATTTGAAAATTCTGAGTGTCTAAAAAACAAAATACCCAAAGTGAACAATATGTTTAAAGCTGTGTTTACAGCGGTAGAACCAGAACCATTTGGAAACATAAACATCCATCCTCTTTACTGCAACCTGGACTCAGAAGAAGGGGAGTAAAAACACACGAAGTTGTTACAACGCTAATGTATTTTACATTTGCTACAGGTAAGCCAATGATTTCTTTAAGAAACACAAATTTTTGTAATCTGTAAACATGGGGCCTTTAAAAAAACACTACATTCTTAAAATTTAAATAGTCACATGAACTTACTCAGGTATTTATTTCATCCAACATGAAACATTTCTGCTGTTAACACTAATTTTACTGAATTCCTAAGTCACTTTAATTTAAATACAAGGATCTTTGAAATACAAAGGACTGTTGTAATGGTTTGCTCAAAACAGATTTACATAATATAATATTTTATATATATTGACAACAAAGAGTTCTTTACCCTAAAAATTTCTGGATAATCTAATCTGGATACCAGCACCAGGCTCTTGGGAGCAAACACTTCCGCAGGCTGAATTAAACCGGTCACTTCTACTTCGCCTTCAACCTCTTCCTTCTTTGTTCCCTAGAAAAAGAGGCACTGTAATCAACACAGACAGAATTTCCTAGGTTTATAACTCACAAAAGATAGACAATCACACTTTCATATAATTTACAAAATCCAAAATTAATTGCATGATATAATTTATAATATAATTTACAAAACTTAGACTAAAAACAAAAAGCATACTTTGAAAGCCATCTAAATTATAATGCAGGGCATACTTCATGTTTGAAAAGCTCCTTAAGCTCTGGATACATACCACAACTTTATTTGAGCATTTGGTTTCTGTGTGAGGTACCAGTAATCACAGGTAAATTAGCCACACTGAAGTTATTTTAAATAGCAACCCAAAACTAAAAATGACATTTATTTAAATGGGAAGTCACTTTTCAAGAAAAGAAAAATCTGTTTTAGAAGTCAGGAACTCATTTTTATTTTTGTCTTTCTGCTTGTCCAAATCTTTCAAACAAGTGATATTCTTTTAGAATTCTAAGGCTTGCAGACGGTTTTATGCTCTTAGAAGTAAAGCCCAATCAGCCTAAATTCTTTTTGCCCCTGAGCAACAATGCTGATTTTTTTTTTAAAGAAAGAATGTTTTTAAATACAAAACTAAGCTTCAGAATGCCCTTTGTGCCACTGAACTGCACACTTAAAAATGGCTAAAATGGAGAATCTTTTCTCATATATATTTTAGCATAATAAAAATATCTACAATAAAAAACACCCAAGTTTCACTTACTAAATACTGGTTAATGCAATAAACTTTGAACAATATTATTCTCATTTATTAGTTAACAAACATCTCCCATGCACCTACTATTCCATAATGCTACATGATGCACTATAAAAGTTCTAAGTAAAAAATAATATAAGGTAGTAGAGAAATAAATAAATTCATATTTATTTCTAGATGATATTGTAACATGTTAGGACATCTTCCCTAATCAGAATTCTCTTTTCTTTCCTTTCCAATAATCAAAGATCAGCTTAAAATTCATCTTCCTTCCTAAAGCCTTCCCTTTACTGACTTTTCTTACTCTCAGTTCCTAGTACAGTTCCCCGACATGGCACACCTGCTCATACTTCTTCTGGCCAAACCGCTCCCCAAAATGCCACAAAATGCCATACCCAACTTGACTTCTCCACTTGAATGACTATGGTTTTTTGCCATGTATAATGTACTCTCGTGTATAACACACACGTTTTTGTGTGCATTATACATGGGATTATTAGGCCCATGGCATGCAGTCATTTTACCCATGTATAATGTGCATCCTTACTTTTCCCTCAAAAACTTGGGCAAAAAAAAGTGCACATGATACATGGCAAAAAATGGGTAACAGGTATCTCAAACATGCCCAAAACACAGGTCCAATCTTTCTCCCCTACTTCCACTCCTCCTGCAGAATTCCCTATCGTAGTGGAAATCCTATCCTTGAATTTAGCAAATCAAAAATCTTGATTCCCCTTTCTGTTATACCCCATCTCCAAACTCTCAGGAAATCCTGATTTCTTACCATCTCTATTGCTACCACAACACTGTGAGTGACCATCACTGCCTGAATTATTTTTAAGAGGTTCCTCAGTTTCCTCTATTCCTCTTTAGCCCCACTATGCTTCCCTGCTCTCCTTAAACATGCTGAGCATTCTCCCAGCCAAGGGTCTTAAGCATTTGTTTATTGTTCCTTCGCCTGGATTACTTGATCCACAGGTATCCTAATGACTTCCTTAGGATAGGAAGACCTTCCTTAGGTAGGTCTTCATTTAAGGGATTTTCACTGTTAAGCCTTTGCTGGCACCCTCCTTGAAACTGCAAGGCCCTAACAGTAACTAGCCCCTTTCTTTATTTTTCTTCATGGCATTTATTACCATCCAACATATTATCCATTTTTATATTGTGTTTTGCTCCATAAAGACTAGGATTTCTGTCTGGTTTCCTCCCTCTAATTTCCAACTTCCTAAAACAAGAGCTAGGCACATAGTTGATACTTACTATTTATTTCCTGCATACATGCAGGAATGCATTTTCTTTGAATAGTTTTCTGGGTATTTTACCAAGGGAAGTTTCCTTCCCCTATTCATAGAGGCCAGAATTGTATTTTCTATTTCCTTTGGCGCCTGTATAGTTTTTAGTACAGTGAAAGATAACCAAGTTATTAGATGTCTATAACATGCACATATCCAAAGGGAACTATCCATTTACTTTTTGTATGTGTGATATGGTCCATATGCTCTTGAAAGGTTTTCATTTGTTACAAAGAAAATGCTAAAATTAGATTGTTTGGTTTCTGGAATCCTTAGAAATAATAAAAATGTGATGAATATAAATTTACCAAAGATTTCCACACCTAATGAATCATATTCTTCATGGATTACTAATAAATTTGAAATGACAAAAGAATGACTGAAATTCCTGAAAGAGATAAAGCTATCCACATTTTTATGAGATTGTGATAAATGCCCTAGAGTACCATTAGAAGTCAGCTTGAGCAAGTAGATAACCATTTCAAATAAATGACCAGTAACCTACTTTAACCAAAACACAAAACAGAATGCAACATCGGTTATTTCTTAAAGCTTAATTTAGTTCTTTAAGTAAACATTCACTAAATGGCATAGTTATTAACAAGAAAGAAAAAAAGGTACAAGTTATTAACAAGAAAGAAAAAAGGTACAATATGATTTAAATTAGTATTTAAATCATTCTTCATTATAGATGTTGACATTTACTTTGTAAATGTGCTATAAATCATAAGATGCTGTTATTCTAAATTCTAATAGCTCATAAAAAATGTTTTAAGGTTAGAGAATTCATGCTCCTTTTTTCAAAGCAAAATGTATGGCTATGACTAAAAAATTTTTTAAACCCCCAAAAATGTTGGTAAAATAAGATTTGTTCTTGAGATGGTAACATGGTGTTTTTGATAGAATTTTTCTATTAATAATTTATCATGTCATGGAGTACTACCTCTTCCCTGTACCTGCCTGCTAGAGTATCTTTTGTGTAATAATTATGTAATTATACTAGATTTATTTGGTTTGGTTTTACAAGGAGAGGTTTTCACATACTGAAAACATCTGAGAAACTTAATAAGCAGGAAATTAAAAATAGGTTTTGAGTGTAACAGATGTTATAATAATGCCATAAAATATAATATTTTACTGTATAAAACATTTTCACATATTTTATCTCATTGAACAGTGTTTGCAAGCATTCTTCTAACCTAAGGTTATTCCTTGGTTTAAGCAGGTTCCCTTAAAGATACAAATTTACTTCAAACCCTACTGAGTTGTCTCACAGTGACTGCATGATCTCCTTACCTCTCCTGCACGTCATCAGCACATGCCATAACTTGCCCATTTACAGACTTTCCTACTCATTAGTACTATGGACTACATCTGCTAGTGGGACCCCAACTTCTATGTCGTTTACATTCTTATAGTTCACAGTCTCTCTGCTTCATGATATGGGATTAATTAGTACCCACCATATCGATTTGCTTCCAAAATGCTATTGCCCTGTAAACATAGCCTGAGACAAAAATGCTAATAATTACTAGATTGTTGACTTTATGGGATGTCCCCACACAGCAGACAGGCACAATCTTTGGGCAGTTTATCCTATCACTCAGGCAGGGCACTTCGATGTCATCTCTGTTGCACTCCTAATACTCGATCCCCTTCTACCCAGAAAAAACTTGTTGCATTCAGTATCCTCTCTGTGCTAAGTTTGTTTTCAATAATATCATTTCACACTAAAACCTCCATACAAATTTCTTTCAACACTAAGTTTAAAAAGGAGGGTAAAAGGAATTATGCAAATAAAAAACTTTCCATTCCACATTTCCTTTTTGAAATGTAAGTAATTTGTTACAGTGTACATTACATAGAGTTGCCTCAGTAAAGCAATTTAAGGACTTAAACATTTCTTTTTTTTTTTAACTTAACCAACTTTGTGTGCCCACCCTGAACCGAGACATGTTATTAGCATGTCAGCATCTGTATGGGTAGCACCAAAGCTTGACATTCTTTATTTTCATCAGGATCAAAATCAGTTTCCAAACAGTGTCCTGCATTTTACCCCTGCGACGGGGTCCCTGGTGATTGGGTCCCCAATAGCTGGGCCGACAGACACCCTCCCACCCTGCAGGGCTGCCATCATCACCCCACTATCATGGCCCCAAAGAAAGTCTTCCCTCTCCTGTAGTCCACCATGTCGGGGTGGCTGATGTTGAGGTACACCCTCACACCCCTCTGGAGCTGCACTAGGCTGCCGACACCCACGCTCGTGTACCAGAGCTTCCGGTCTGCTCCAAGGCTGGGCTCACAGTCTCCACACCCTCGAGCAGCAGCTCGGGAGTCCTGGGTCCATAGGCGCCCCCCGCCCGGTACAGCCGGCTGTGCAGCGTGACCGAGAAGTCCAGGGGGTCGCCATCCGCAGGGGGCGCCCGGCCTCGGTAGCCAACCTGGCAGTAGAGGTAATAGAGGCCGTCCCGCGGGAGGGCTATAGCCCGTAGGCGCTGGAGAACTGCGCGCTGCTCCTCAGAAATGCCTCTTCTTTCTCCGCCTCCCCGACTTAAACATTTCTCAATATTAAAAATAAAGGAGTCTATGTAACTGCAAAATTCTGTAAGGTCTACAATTCCCTCTGAAAAGCATCTTTATTTCTTGCCAAATAATCTGTTGATCTGTTACATGTCCACGTGATAAAACCTAGATTTTCCTGCATGGTCTGGAAAATAACAACTACGTGAGAAAGACACATTTTAGGACAACAAGACTTCATATAAATTAGGCCACTAGTCTTCAATTCAGAATCTAGTGTACCTCTAGCAAACACCAAAACCAAAAAACCCTAGTATTTTCCCCTTCAAGAGCTCCTAGGCTCTATAGTATTTTGAAGGTGGGACAAATTCATTTACAGGGCTACTATATACTCACCGTAGAAAGCTTCCTATTTTTAAGTGGCACAACATCCACAGGTTCTTTTAAATATATTCCTAAGGCAGCATTTTCCAAAGTGGGTTTATTTTTATTTTTATTTTTTTACCCTTACTCTAGGACATGCTTATTGATTTGAAAGAAGAGAGAAGGAAAGAAGAGAGAGAGGGAGAAAAACAGTGATATGAGAAACACTAATCAGTTGCTTTTCACACATGCCCCAAGTGGGACTGAACCTGCAACCTAGGCATGTGCCCTGACCGGGGACTGAACCCACAACCTTCTGGTTTACGGGATGACACTCCAACCAGCTGAGCCACACTGGCCAGGGCTGAAGTGTTTTTTATTAGAAGCAAATAGATATACTTAGTTATAAGTATACTTAATTATACTTACTTAGCAAATGGTCTACTAACCAAAGAATTTTGGAAACAGTACCTTAAAGCCAAGTTAAAAAGGTTTCTTTGCTGCAGAATTTCTCAGACTTTGATATGCAAGGGCCTGGAAGGTTTTACTCCAAAAGAACAGGAGTTGTCTTGGGTCATGGGATTATAGTCGACAAATACCATATAAAAACACTCTACACGTACACAGAGAAAAATAATTTTGTAAAATGTTCATATTTGTATTATCTTTCTAACAAAAAGTTTAAAGTTATAAAAAGCAAACCAATGCACTTCTGTGCTTATTTATTAAACGGTGGCTACACAGTTGGCTACACAGTGGGTGTCGCGGAAGGGCAGGTACAGCGCCTCGCGTCAGGAAATTCATAGTCTAGCTTAAGGCTAAAACCAACACAGGTGAAATAACATAACCAGTACAAAACAAAACTGTCACATTTTGAAACTCATATTTAAAGTGCCTGAGAAACTCTGAGAAGGGATGAGGCGCACAGCAGTGAGCTAGGACCTGAAGGATAAATAGCAGTCAGAGGGCAGGGGAGAGGGAACGGGCAAAGGAAACCCCAACACTAAGGCAAGTCAAAACCTTCACACAGGTGAGGCCGGCAAGCCTGACCTGTAGTAAACAGGGTTCAGCAGAAGTAACACCTGCTTGAGTGTGGATGGTAGGGTAAACAATATGGATGTAATAATTTATAGTTTTACTTTGAACATTTCACCTAAAATGTCACGTAGTGTGCTTGAGTATGATATTGTCACAGAATTACACAGTAATAGAGGATTTTGTAATAAAAAAGGGGCATTATCTGTGCTGGACCTTGTGTATCTACCCTGCCCATTTGTTTTCATAATTTTAGTCCTCATATATCTTCTTAAACGATGATAAACTAAACACTAAAACTGTATGTTAGGCATATTTAACTAAAATTCCTTGTCTTTGCTGATGTTATTAGTTGATAAAATGGACTCATTTGCAATGTATTTTATAAACAAGAAATATGACAATAGTAATTTATTGAAAGTCTTAATTTTGGCATATTTTATTCCAATAATGCTTAATGTGTATCTTCTTTAAAACATCTTCACCCATTAACATCCAGAGAATAATCAAAACTAATGAATTAATCACTGTAAACCAAGGAATATGGCACTGGGATATGTTCCTGCTCATCATTTACCCCCAACACATAACTGATTCGTTTCAACCGCTAGAAAGCACTCAAGAATTCTTCTTGTACCCTGTAAAGTTATTAAGAAAATCAGGACAGATTTCAAGCGTCAGGACCATGAGCACCACGACTAAGCTGACCCTGCTCTGGAGGAACAGAGATGAGCCCGAGGCCGTGTGCGGTGGGGACGCGGCAGACCGCCTCCCTGTGTGCTTTCTAATGAGGCGAACCATCTCAGAGCTGGGCTCTGAGAGATTCAAGAACATTCTTTTGTGAACCACCATAATCAACGGACTCTTTTGAATGTTCTTTTCCATTGTTTGGTAAAACTGGTGAAAAATAAGAAATAAAAAACACTAAGTCATTTTTTAGACTAAACAATTAGATCATTATTACTTGGTGAGTTATAAGATCATACAGCTTAAGTTTACCAATTCACGGGTTACATAAAATATCCTTCCCTGGAATCCCTGGAGGAAAAGTTTTATGTGAGGCACAAATATTAAGATTTCAATGTTTTTAGTTTTTTCTAAGGAATACATGTCAAAATTTTGTTTAACGATCATGTCACATGACATATTCAAGTACTCCATAAGGAAATAAAACATCTGGTTATGCACAACTGACAAGCAGTAACTCCAGCAATGCACATCCTGCAAAAACTACGCCTTGGTTAGATAACTAGGAATAGTATGCTGTGGTTCGTAATTTGGGTGGGAATTTTAAAGTATGTCTAACATAAACAAAATTAAAATATATTTTAAAAATCGGATATAGTTAACAAGATATAATAATAAAAATATTATATTAGAAGTACCTACTTCATTTTACAAACAAGCAATCTCATGCCAGAGAAAGGAAATGACCTGCCAAACCCACGCAGCTTGTCAAAGGTGCAGCGGAGACTAACAAGTCAAGTCCAACTCGGGCTGTTCTCCCTCCACCCTCTTGCATTCTTACACATAACATTTAGGAAACTGTTACAGAATGGGTATTAGTTCAAAGAAACTGTTTGGAAGAGATTACCTATGAGAAGTCAAATTGTAGATATGAAAAGATGTTCAGACTTTTTTTCTGTAAGTGTATTTGGATGTAATAATCTTTCTTATATTTAAATAAAATAGTGACAACAATACACAGTTCTTACTGCAGCCCTTCCTGGTATAAAACTGTTCTTAGCCCTGGCTGGTGTAGCTCAGTGGATAGAGCGCAGGCTGCGAACCAGGCATCGCAGGTTCGATTCCCAGTCAGGGCACATGCCTGGGTTGCAGGCCATATCCCCCAGCAACCGCACACTGATGTTTCTCTCTCTCTCTCTCTCCCTCCCTTCCCTCTCTAAAAATAAATAAATAAAATCTTTAAAAAAACACTTAATGTTGAAGGACTTTGGGAACCTATTCTCAAAATCTGAGAGGTTTTTTGAAATGTGAGTAAAATCTTTAAAAAAATATTTTCATGATTTTATTTTATATTGTATTTTTTCTATTACCATTCATCCCCGTTATGCCCTCTTTCACTTGCACCTACCCCCACCCCATGCAATTACCAAATGAGCCCTTTTTCTTTTTTGCTGGATCCCTCTACCCTGTAACCCCAACCCAGAGCTTTCAGCCTGCTCTCCATCTATGAGTCTGTCTCTATTTTGTTTGTTAGTTCAGTTTGTTCATTAGATTCCACATATGAGTGAAGTTATATGGTATGGTACTTGTTCTCTGTTGTCTTAACATCTCATATATATTAAGAGCAGATAATATTAACTAACGATAGCTAATTCAGTTAGGTTTTCTACAAAGTTTTCCCTACAAAATGCATCTGTGAAAATGCCAAGGGGACTGTTAAGATTCAGCATTCTGTCCATCAGCAAATTCTCATTTGAAAAGAGGGGAGGAGACAGATACAGAGCCCTCTTGTAAAAAGTACAATCTTCACCATTCATACTATACGAAAATCCCATGTGTACATGTGCATATGTTGCCAATGATCAAACTACATAATAAACTCAGAATATATAAATCCCCTAATTTTTTTACCTCTGACTTATGTTACTTATGCTGATTTTCACTTGACTCTGTCGAATAGGTGTAAGGACTAGTCTCTAGACTACTAACAACCACAATGTTGATTATAGTAGAAGCAAGCCTAGTTCCACACTTCTCTATGCATAATTTCTAATTCGGTTAAGTAGATCATCATTAACAAAACCTTCCTTGAGGGAATCAATATTTTTCCAAAAAGATATTCATCGTAGTGTTATTTATAATATTGACAAAAGGGGAAATAAATGCCCCTTAGGAAATTAAGTACATTATATCCTCATGGTCAATTAGTATATAGACATTAATTATATCTATAGATAGTGTTAGTTTAAAAACACATTTATTATTGAAAGAAAATAGGTCAAACTATTTTTTTCTCTTCTCTTACTATTCTCCCAGTACATTCTAAATTTCCTACAATGAGCACGGCACAGTTTGATAACTGAGATGAGGGGTAGAGAAAAACAAAGAAAAAATGACTGGGTTGTTCTTCGGAAAAAATCTATCAAGTATTATGTTATGTGATTTCTTCTACTGTTCCAAGTATTCCCATCAGCTTAGAAATCTATTTTTATTACTTCATTTTTTCCAGGCAAATTGCTCAATCATTTGGAATTACTATATTTTATTATGAGCACTTAAATTAATTTTTTTGCCCAAAGCTCAACTTTAAATAAGATTTATTAAAATGTACAGATTCCAATGATATGTAATATTTTCACTGTCAGATATTGATAATAAATAATAAATAAGACCAATTATGGTCTTATTCTCGACACATTCTTGAACCAGTAACACACTGATATAATTTTTGCAGGCTTCTTCCAGTATTTGGGCTCTAGAGGCAGACAGAGTCAAGTTGACTGAGTACCTAAATGTCCCTGGGTAAGTCCTTTAGCCTCATCCATAAAATGGGAATGTTAACAGAGCTACCATGTAACCCAGCAATCCCTCCTCTGGGTATCTATCTGAAAAATTTGAAGACTTATTCATAAAGATACATGTACACCTATGTTCACTGCAGCACTAATCATGGCAGCCAAGACATGGAAACAACCTAAGTGTCCTCTGACCAATAACTGGATAAAGAAAACATGGTACATACAACAGAACACCATTCGGCCATAGGAAAGGATGAAACACTGCCATTTGCAACAACATAGATGGATCTTGAGAGTATTATGCTAAGTGAAATAAGTCAGATGGAAAAGGACGAGAACCACATGGATTTACTCATATGTGAGATACAAAACTGAAAGTAACAAGTGAACAAACAAGACAAACTCAGAGAAAACAGTACAGGAAAGGACCCCCCAAAATGGAATTTATTTATAAAAAGTTGTATAATCTTACATGTTTAAACTTCAGTCACCTTCAAAGTACTCTCTATCTGATGCAATACACTTATTGAGATTTTTTCTTCCATTGCTCAAAACAGTTTTTGAACTCTCTGATTTTGATGCTTTTTAATGCTTCTGCCATTTTTTGTTTTACCTCTTATTCTACAATAACAAAACATTTCCCCTTGAGGGCCTTTTTCATTCGGAGAAACAAAAAGAAGTCACTCGGAATGAGATCAGGTGAATAGTGGGAATGAGGCACACTGGTCATGCCATTTTTGGTCAAAATCTGCTGAACACTCAGCACAGTGTGGCAGGTGCACTCGTAAATCACCCATCATGAAATGGGCAAATGCTTTGAAAGAGCCCCCCGGCCCCCCAAAAAAAGTTCACTGAAGCTGAATGCAGCCTCTCACAACAACAGCAGCTGGAACACTGATGCAGATGAGTTCCTAGAACCCACCCACCTTCCTAGCAGGAGATGCCTACACTACAAGGGGCCTGCCCTCCAAAAGGTAATTCCGGGTTTTTGGGTCCCTCCTTGTATGAAGGCTACCAGAGGGCAATGGGGTGGAAGTAGTAGGATACAGAGGGTGAAGAGTAAAATACATGGTGACAGAGGGAAACTAGACTATGGGTGGTGAGCACACAATGCAATATATGGATGATGAACTGTAGAATTGTACACTTGAAACTTCTATGATATTATTAACCAATGTCACCCCATTAATTGAATTCTAAAAACTTGTATAATAAATAAAATAAATAACAAAATGAGAATGTTAAAACATACTAATTATTTTTGTGAGAAGAAAGTAAACTACACATGAATTAAATAAAACGGAATAAAATAAAGTATGCAAAAATTTTAGCACAGTTCTTGAAACATAATAAACCTTCAATGTATCATAAGCACCAAAATCTTTCTTCCCATCCGTAAGCTTTTTGCCTGAGTTGCCCGTTTTTCTTTCCCTTAGTCTAAGTCTTAGCTCTTGAGTTTTAAATGGCCACTACGTCCTTTCAACTTTGTAAGATTCATTCCAGCTACCCATCTTCAATTATTAACTCTTTCACCAAACTTGTTCTAATATATGGCGCTTTGGTATATCTTTATACTTTAAAGTTTTGGTTTTACCTCCCAAGCTAGATTTTAGGCGAACTGAGATGAAGAAGATATCTTATGCCTGTTGTGTATCTCCCTCTTCATTCCTCACTTACATTCCCAAAGTACCCTCATTCATTTCCCCCTTTCTTTGATGACACTGTTTCCTAACATACCAAATGTCTTTACTGCAAATTCCATCAGTATTACTGGTTCATAAACACGTTAAAAAACTTATTTAAAAACTTTAAAGTGATACAACTAAATAAAAAATTAGATAGGTTTAACATTAACAATTTTTTTAGAATATGGCATAAAAAGCAATCTCACATCTATCAAAATTTACTGACTTAAAAAAATTTACAATCACATTACCTAGTTGAATAATTTTGGAAACACATTGCTAAAAATTTTATATCAAAGATTTGCTTGCCATTTTTGACACAGTGTACTGTATCTTGAAGAGGTAAGAGTCAACATTTGTAAAGTTGCACAATTATGCTTTGGATACTGTGTGTCCCTAGATTCCTCCTCTACTCAGGCTTCCAAGTAATGTGTCATAGTGTATTTGGTATGAAGTAATTCACACCAAACAAGAATTAAACAATATCTATTTTTGAACTGATGATATGATCCAAAGTAAAAGAAAAACACATTTTTTAACAAACAACAGAGTTGACTGTTCAAACTGAAAATAGGAACAACATTACTAATGACCTATAAAGGAATATAATTTGGGTATTAATTTTTTTCCAAATTATACCTGCCGTTTGTACCATTTTTGGCCCAATTCCAAAATTCAGTAACTTTCTGCCCTGAGCACAGAAGTGTTGTCCCACAATCCCGGTTAGTATCTACTACCTAAGCACAACTGCACAGGAGCCAGAATTTTTTTGAACTTATTTATATTTTCAGAATACTGGGAAAGCTCATAAGAAGCAGATTTCTAACTATTTATTAATTGACTATAAAACTAAACAAGTTATATTTCTGATCAACTTAAAATGGCAAATAGGACAACAGCTGAGCTAAAAACAACAATTTTTTAAAGACTGATTTCAAATATGCAGAATCCAGATCTTGGTTTCCAATATTTCACACTCTCATGTGCCCGGGCTCCTTGGAAAAACGGCTGATTCCAAGGCTGATAAAGGAAAGAATTAAGATGATCCTGGATTAGCCTGTCATTACATAAAGTTAAAAAAAAAAAAGCTTTTTTTAGAAAAACTATGGGGCCTTGTCAAAAGAATATAGGAACAAACCTGAGGAGTACCTGTTGATCAAATCCAGGATAATCTGCGCATTAACACAAGGAAAATTATTAATTACATAGTAATGAAGAAAAAGAACACATGAGTCTGTATCTCAGACAGACAAGGTGGGACTGCTCTCTTCTTAATAAATGTCAACTACTGACTGGTAAAGTAGAGGGTGTATAAGTTGAAAAATCATTTTGCAACAATCATAAAATATGGCTCAGCAAGAATCATAACTAAATGCTAATTCCAAGGGGGCATGACAAATGAGTAATAGAATATTTATACAGTCTTACAGTGTCTTTTTAAAGAATCTTCCTTATTAGTTGCAAGCAAAAAGAATAGCAACCACACAAGGGGGGGAGCATCTGACAATCACGTGACCAGGTATCCAAAATTAACATCATCAATAGGAGGCATACAGATATTGTATATTTCCAGATTTACATTAGGAGGACTTCATAAGGAACATACTTAGTATTCCAAATGTTGGTAGTATTCCAATTGTTGATGTATAACCTGAACCTAAAGATGAGAGAATCAGACAGACAAAACAGTAAACATTCTGCCCTGGCTAGTATGGCTTGAGTGGATTCAGTGCTGCCCTGCAAACCAAAGGGTCACAGGTTCGATTCCTAGTCAGGGCACATGTCTGGGCTGCAGCCAGGTCCCCAGTAGGGGGCATGCAAGAGGCAACCACACCCTGATGTTTCTCTTCCTCTCTTCCCCTCTCTAAAAATAAATAAAATCTTAAAAACAAAACAATAAACATTCTATTGAAAGGGGCATGGGGCCTGCATTATTTGTAAATGTCAATGTCATAACACAAAAAAATGCTGAGCTATTCCAGATGAAAAGAGACAAAAGAGAATTATATTAAATGCATACATGATCTTTAAACTGCATCCTGACTAGAGGACAAAAAGAAGGGCAATAAAGAACATAATTAGATCAAATGACAAAACTGAAATATGAATGGTAGATTAGGCAAAAGTATAATGCTGATGTTAAATTTCCTAAGACTGATAACTATAATATGCTTATGTAAGAGATAATAATTATTCCTATGACATCTCACTCAAGACTTTAGGGCAGGGCAGATGATGCATACATATTTCTCTCAAATTATTCAGGAAAAAATATATGTAAAGAAGAAAGAGGGACAGAGGGCTACAGGAAGGAAACTATTCAAATAATAAAGAATATTATTATAAAGTATTAAAAACAGGTGAATATGGGTACTCAGAATACTCAGCTTGGTGTGGGCAGGTGCACTCCTAAATTACCCATCATGAAATGTGTAAATGCCTTGAAAGACTCTTCCAAAAAAAAAAAAATTCACTGAAGCCAAACAATGCCAGCTGGTACACTGATACAGATGGGTTCCTGGAACACTCACCTGGAGGGGAAGCCCATACTACAAGGGACCTGCTCTCCAGAAGATTTCCATTTTTTGAGAGGCCCCCCTCATATACAAATGCTTGCAATATTCTTCTAACTTTTCTGTAAGTTTAAAGTGATTTCCAAATAAAATTTTGATAAATATCCAAGAATTTCTAGAACTCCTTTACACATGCCATATTATCTTTTTTTTCTTTATTAAGGTATAATTGACTGTAAGATATTTAGAGAGGTGATTTGATATACAGGTACACTGTGAAAAGGATTCCCCATCCAGTAATTAACATATTAAGTAATTGGAAGAATTAATCATTTTGAAATGTTCATACTACCTGAAGCAATCTACAGTTTCAGTGCAATCCCTATCAAAATTCCAATCATATTTTTCTTACAAATAGAACATAGAATCATAAAGTTCACACAGAACCACAAAAGACCCTAAATAGTCAAAGTAATTTTGAGAAAAACTAATAAAGTTGGAATTACCACACTTCCTGATTTCAATGTATATTATAAAATTATAGTAATCAAAATAGTAATGGTTTTGGCATAAAAACAGATACATAGGTCAGTGGAACAAACTATAGAGCCCAGAAATAAACACATGTTTATACAGTTGATTAATCTGTGACAAAGGAACCAAGAATATAGAATGGTAAAAGGACAGTCCATTCAATAAGTGGGTAGCCGCATGCAGAAGAACGAAACTGAACTGCTGTCTTACACCATATATAACAGTAAGTTCAAAATGTATTAAAGACTTGAATGTCGGACATGAAACCAGCTAACTGCTAAATGAAATGTGGGTGGTGAGCTCCATGATGAAGGCCTCAACAATGAATTTTTACATTTGACACCAAAAGCAATTGCAATAAAAGCAAAAATTAGTGGGAATGCATGAACCTATAAAGCTTCTGCACAACAAAATCAAAAGGGACCTACAGAATGGGAGCAAATATTTGCAAATCATATATCTAAAAATGCATAAAGAACTCATACAACAACAAAATCCAATTAAAAATAGACAAAGGCCTTGAACAGACATTTTTCCAAAGAAGAACACAAATGGCAACAGGTACATGAAAAGGTGTTCAACATATCAGAAAAATGTAAACTGAGACTACAATGAGATCATGGAATATCTTCTAGAATGGTTGTCATCAACAAGACAAGAAATAATCATTGGCAAGCCTGTGGAGGAAAGGGAACACCCTTGCACTGTTGGTGAAAATGTAAATTGGTGCAACCACTGTGGAAGACAGTATGGATATTCCTCAAAAACTTACAAATAGAACTACCATATGATTCAGAAATGTCACTTCTGATTACATATCAAAAGGAAATGAAAACAAGATGATCACAGCCCTATCTGTACTCCCATGTTCACTGCAGCATTATTCACAGTAGCCAAGGCATGGAAACAAGCTAAGTGTCTATCAAAAAGTTGAATGGATTAAATAACCAGAGACTTTGAAATAAAGAACAGATAGTAACCAGAGGGGAGGGGGGAGGGAGATAATGGGCAAAGAAAGGGAAGGGTCATCAAGGAACATGTGTGAAGGACCCATGGACAAAGCCAAAGGGAGTAGGACTGAGGGTGGGACAGGGGAAAGTGGCAGCGGGGAAAATGGAGACAAGTGTACTTGAACAACAATTTTCTTAAAAGATTAAACAAAAGAAAAAAACGGAATGTTTTAAGATGTAACACACACCCAGGATTATTCAGCCTTAAGAAAGAAGGAAATCCTGCTGTTTATAACAATATGGATGGCCCTTGAGGGCATTATGCTAAGTGAAATAAACCAGACAGGGAAAAACAAATTGTGCATGACATTATTTATATGCAGACTCTTAGGGGAAAAAAAGCAAACTCATAGAAATAGAGAATAGAATGGTGGTTACATGGGCTGAGGTTTTTGGGGATAGGAAGAAGTTGGTAAAAGGATCAAAACTTTCAGCCATAACATGAATAAGCCTGAGGATCTATAGTGGAATATGGTGACTCTAGTTGATAACACTGTATTGTATAATTGAAGTTCACTAAGACAGCAGATTATAAATGCTCTCAAAAAAACTGTAAATATGTGAGGTGATATCCCAGTATCATGGGATATCTTTCCATTTATCAACATTCATTAGGGATATTGGGCTGTATTTTCTTTTCTTGTAGCATCTTTGCCTGGTTTTGGTATCAGGGTAATGCTGGCCTTTTAAAACAAGTTTGGAAGAACTCCCTGCTCTTCTATTTTTCTAGAAAGTTGGAGAATTGGTACTGATTTTCTTTAAATGTATGGTAGAAGTGACTAGTGGCACCTTCTGATGCTGGACTTTTCTTCGGTGGCAGGAATTTGCTTATTAATGCAATGTCATTACTACTAATTGGTCTGTTCCTATGTCATATTCCTTCATGATTCAGTCCTGGTAGGCTGGTATTTTTAGGAATTTATTCATTTCTTCTAAGTTGTCCAATTTCTTGGCATGTAATTACTCATGATAGTCTCTTATGATCCTTTATGTTTGTGTCACATCAGTTCTTTTTTTAAAAAAATTTAAAGATTTTATTTATTTATTTTTAGAGGGGGCGGGAGAGAAAAAGAGGGGGAGAGAAACACTGATGTGTGGTTGCCTCTCGCACGCCCCCTACTGGAGACCTGGCCTGCAACCCAGGTGTGTGCTCTAGAATGGGAATCAAACCAGCAACCCTTTGGTTCACAGGCCAGTGCTCAATCCACTGAGGCACACCAGCCAGGGCCATATCAATTCTAATGTCTTCCTCTTTCATTTCTAATTTTGAGTCCTTCCTCTTTTTTCTTGGTGATCTAGGTAAAGGCTTGCCATTTTGTTTATCTCTTCAAAAAAACATTGATCATTCTATGGTCTTTTTATTCTCTATTTCATTAAATGTTTCTCTGATCGTTACTTCCTTTGTCTACTAAGTTCAGATTTTGCTATTCTTTTTTCAGTTCCCTAAGGTGTAAACTTAAGTTCTTTATTTGAGATCTTTCTCTCTGTTTTATATTAATGTAGATATTCATCACTATAAATTTCCTCTTTATATATGCTTTTGCTTCAGCCCACATTTTTGGTATGTTGTATTTTCATTATAAGGCAATTTTTGTTTTCTATTTTGGATCATTTTTGACCCGTTGATTGTTCGGGAACAGGTTATTTAACCTCTACATACTTGTGAATGTTCCAGTTTTCTTCTTGTAACTAGTTCTAGATTCACACTTTTATGGTTGGACAATATGCCTGGTATGATTTCAATCTTCTTAATTTTATTAAGACTTGTTCTGTGGCCTAACATATGATCTATCCTGGAGAATGTTCTACATATGCTTGAGAAGAATGTGGGTTCTCTGCTACTGTTAGATGAATCTCTATATGTCTGTTAGGCCTATCTGATCTAACATGTTTAAGAACAATTTTCCTTACTGATTTTGTCTGTATGATATATCCACTGTTGAATGTGGGGTACTAAAGTCCTCTATCATTATTGTACTTTTGTCATTATTTTTCCTTCAGATCTGTTAATATTTGCTTTATACACTTAGGTGCTCTAATGCTTAGTGAATAAATATTTACAATTGTTATATCCTCTTAATTGAGTTGGCTACTTTATCATTATACAATGACCTTCTGAGACTCTTAATACAATTTTGGCATAAAGTCCATTTTGTCTTAGCTACCCTAGCTTTCTTTTGGTTTCCAATTATATGAAACCTTTTTTTTGTTTTTGTCCCTTCACTTTCAGTTGCTGTGTGTCCTTAAAGCTGAAGTGAGTCTCTAGTAGGTAACACAGTTTGGTCTTATTTTTTAATCCATTTATCACCCTATGTGTTTGGATTGGAGAATTTAGTTTACTCACATTTAAAGTAATTATTGATGGGTATGTACTTAGTATTGCCATTTAGTAAACTGTTTCCTGGATATTTTTAAAATTCTTTTGTTCCCTTCTTCCTCTCTTCCGTTGTGATTTGATGGTTTTGTGGATGGGTACGCATAAATTTTTTCATTATCTGTTGTTTGTGGTTACCATGAAGGTTGACGTAAAATAACTTGTATTTATGAGAGGCTACTGTAAATTAATAAAAACTAAAGTCTGAACACCAGTATATTATAAAGCTCTATATTCCTCCATTTAGTTTTTGATGTCATGATTTATATCCTTTTGTCTTGTATATACATTAACAAATTATGGTAATTGTAGTTATTTTTTACATTTATCTTTTAATCTTCAGAGCCTTTGTAAGTGATTAACCCCCATCATTACAAAATTAGATTGTTCTGAATTTTACTATATATTTACCTTTACAAGTGAGATTTACATTCTCATGTTTTCCTGTTACTAATTAGCAGCCTTTGATTTCAACCTAAAGAAGTCCCTTTAACACTTCTTGTAAAGCCAGTATACTGCTGATGAACTCCTTTAGCTTTTGCTTGTCTGAAAAACTCATTATCTCTCCCTCAGTTCTAAAGGACAGGTTTCTGGTTAGACTACTCTTTTTTGTCAGTTTTTGTCTTTTAGCACTTTAAATATATCTTGCCAGTCCCTTCTAGACTGTGAAGTTTTTCCTGAAAAATCTGCTCATTGTCTTATAAGGTTTCTCTTACAAGAGGCATTATACAAACAAATTGTTTTTATCTTGCTGCTTTCAAAATTCTCTCCTTTCTTTAACTTTTGACTTTAATTACAATACATCTTGGTGTTGGTCTCTTTGGATTCATTTTATTTGGAATTTGCTAAGCTTTGTGGACCTGGATTTCTGTTTTCTTCCCCGAAGTAAGGAAGTTTTCAGCCATTATTTCTGCAAGTACATTTTCTGCCTCTTTCTTTCCCTTCACTTTCTGGAATCCCTATGATGCAAATATTAATCAGCTTGATTTTGTCCCATAAGACCCTTAAGCTACTGTCAATCTTATTACGTTTTATTTTTGCTCTTTGGTGCCCTCTTCTAAAGTTCACTGATGCTTTCTTCTGTTTTATCTAGACAGATGTTGAGCCACTCTATTGTATTTTTTCAGTTTAACTTTTTATTCTTCAACTCTATGACTTCCGTTTGCTGAAATTCTCACTTTGTTTATCCATTCTTCTGAGTTCAGTCGGAATCTTTATTATCATTAATTTAAATTATTTATCTGGTGTTTTAAATCAGGTATTCCCATTTCATTAAGGTATTTTTCTGAGTTTGATCATATTCTTTTTTTTTATTGTTGTTCTAGTACAGCTGTCTGCCTTTCCACACCCCCAACACCACCGCCCGCCATCCCCACCCCCTTGGTTTTGTCCAAGTGTCCTTTATCACTGTTCCTGAAAACCCTTCACTCTTTCCCCCCCATTATCCCCTCCCATCTCCCCTCTGGGTACCGTCTGTTTGTTCTTAATTTCAATGTCTCTGGTTCTATTTTGCTCATTTGTTTGTTTTGTTGATTATGTTCCACTTATAGGTGAGATCATATTGTATCTGTCCCTCACCACCTGGCTTATATAACTTAGCTTAATGCTCTCCAGTTCCATCCATGCTATTGCAAAGGATAGGAGCTCCTTCTTTCTGCTGTGTGGTATTCCATTGTGTAAATGTACCGTAGTTTTTTGATCCATTCATTTACTGATGGGCACTTAGGTTGCTTCTAGCACTTGGCTATTGTAAATTGTGCTGCTATGAACACTGGGGTGCATAGGTTCTTTTGGGTTGTTGTTTCAGGGTTTTTAGGATATAATCCCAGCAGTGGAATTGCCAGGTCAAAAGGCAGTTCAACTTTTAGTTTTCTGAGGAAATTCCATACTGTTTTCCACAGTGGCTGCACCAGACCACAATCCTACCAACAGTGCACTAGGGTTCCCTTTTCTCCACATCCTCTCTAGCACTTGTTGCTTGTTCCTTGGTTTATGATGGCCATTCTTACCAGTGTGAAGTGGTATCTCATTGTGGTTTTAATTTGCATCTTTCTGATGGCTAGTGATGCTGAGTGTCTTTTCATATGTCTCTGGACCCTCTGTATGTCCTCCTTGAAGAAGTGCCTGTTCAAGTCCTTGGCCCATTTTTTAATTGTTTTTTTTTTTTTTTTTTTTTTTTTTTTTTTTTTTTTTTTTTTTTTTTTGTCTTCCTAGAGTGGAGTCATGTGAGTTCTTTATGTATTTTGGAGACCAAGCCCTTGTCTGAGGTATCATTGGCTAATATGCCTTCCCATACAGTTGGTTCTCTTTTCATTTTAATGATCATATTCTTTAGTTTGGACATATTATTTTGTTTCTTCATCTTCTTTGACTCTCTGTATTGGTTCCTATGATTTAGATAAAACAACCACCGCTCCTAGTCTTCAAGGAGGGACACATTGTAGGAGATAAAATTTATTATCCAATCTCGTGTTAACTCTTGGCTGGCTCTCAAACTTCTGTGATGGTCCCAGCA